>JALPQI010003046.1:0-93594 GCA_025490895.1 Thaumatotibia leucotreta
AATTTTGCAATGCAATAAATACACTTTTGAAGGTTAGAAGCAGATAATTTGTGAAAATATCATAACTCTTTTATTGTTATTATGTATAGTTCGATATGGAGCGAACGTTTTCGATTTAATTTTTAGTGTAATTGTGTTAGATGTGGCCGTGCGTGACTGAATTATGATATGAGTTTTAATTGTGATTGATGATTGTAGCTGTGACTGTGTTGTGTCTCGTTTACGTGTTCATTTAGCAGATTTTAATATCATAACTCTTTTATTGTTATTATGTATAGTTCGATATGGAGCGAACGTTTTCGATTTAATTTTTAGTGTAATTGTGTTAGATGTGGCCGTGCGTGACTGAATTATGATATGAGTTTTAATTGTGATTGATGATTGTAGCTGTGACTGTGTTGTGTCTCGTTTACGTGTTCATTTAGCAGATTTTAACAAATAAAACAAAAGAAGTTTGTAAAGGTACGTGTATGCAATAGTTGTATTGTAATTATTTCAAAAGTTGTTGTTAGTTAGTCCGTATCCGTAGACGTACCTACTCGCCAATTTCACGTAGGTATATTAGGTAGGTACGAACATTTTAGCTGGCTGGTTGCATTTCTGCTCGAAAACACCAGCGATCTGATAAGTATTGGGTGCTTATGTTACATCGAAACTTACGGTCGAGATAAATAAAATAAATAAGACTTCGTTTTTGTCGCATGTTATATAATTTTAGTGAAAGTCTGAGTACAACTGTACATACATAACCCGCGAGTTGGCTATGTGATGTTCAATATAATTTGTTCGTCAGGTAAAAAAAAAATTGCCTACCCTGATCAAAAACCCTGTGCACGGCACTGCTAAGTTTTGTAATCTAAAATACCAATAAATAAAGTCAATAAATATGTTAAGTTTGAAATACATAAAATATTTTAAAATAAAAATAAAACCGCCTTCAAAAATTCGCCCGAACTAAAAAGTAAAAAATAATTTTATTTCCTACTTCTTAGGATTTCCTACCCAAACCTTTAAACCTAGGTATCCTACAGGTATCCTACAGATTTCTTAGAAGTCGGTGCCAAGCCAAATAGGTACGTTCATAGGTATATACTCGTATTAGATAGAGCTTTGTAACTTACTGTCAGTCCGATTATGTTGTTATCAACAGAATGATCTACCTCAGTCATTTTGATTAAAGCATAACCGGTGTGACAGTAAGTTCTATGACTTGACTATAGACAAAAATCTATCAAATACGGTCATATACTCGCGAAGTGAACATATTTGGCTTGGCACCGACTTCTAAGAAATCTGTAGGATACCTGTAGGATACCTAGGTTTAAAGGTTTGGGTAGGAAATCCTAAGAAGTAGGAAATAAAATATTTTTTTACTTTTTAGTTCGGGAGAATTTTTGAAGGCGGTTTTATTTTTATTTTAAAATATTTTATTTTACGCTTTTTAGTAGTGTAAAATCGTTATTTAGTATGCACTGCACTGTAATAGGCCAGAAAACCTGAACTGGATGACTTAAATATTCAAAGAATTATCCCATTATCGAGGAGATATACAGTGTATCATCAGTAGGTATGAATAATTTCAAAGATTATAGGTAACAGCCTTAGCATACCTATATTATTTAAAGAATCACTAACCGCTAACCAACATGTCATAACTACTAAGCAAAAACTTGAATAGATCTCGAAAATGTATGACAGTTGTTACATTCAAAGAATTACTTAATCGTTAAGGAGTTATACCTTTCGTCATCAGCTCACCAATATGAGACTATGACCACCTAAAGGCAAATACTCAAATAGCTTCCAAAATATATGAACTATGTTATATTTAAAGAATTATCCCCCAACTCCTAATCTCTAAGGAGTTGTACCTTCCATCATCAGCTCACCGACATGAAAGGATGACCACCTAAACGCAAATACTCGAATAGCTTCCAAAATACATGAAATATGTTATATTTCATTCATCGCTCAGACCCGACGCGAACGGACGCATCCACACTCTTATTGTTTTTTTCTAAATTAGCTACATTCTCAGTTTGATCCTTATAGTCATATCATTATAAGTTCAAAATTCTGTGCAGTACAAGCTGCTGTGCGTTTCTCGTTATCGCTTCACCATAGACCTAGCGGCCAACAGACAGGAAGATGAGTGACGAAAAACTAAGTGGTTCGGCTCCTGATCTTTCTTCAGATAACACAACACAAGAAGAAAGAAGCATCGCCTTTCGCCGCAAGCGCGGCCATAATGACGAATTCAAGGATGCCTTCGACCAGTTCACGAAACAAATGCAGACTATGTTTAACAAATTAAAGGTGGACTTTACGCACGAAACCTCGCAAATAAACGAAAAATTAAACAAATTAAACGACTCGTCTGCTGAGTTAAAATCGGAACTTGCCAGTATTAAAAAAGACTACTTGGCAGTAAAAAGTTCAGTGGGCAGCCTGCAAAGTACATTCAGCGGTATTCAACTTGAATTTAATTCCCTCAAGAATTCAGTACAATTTAATAGCGATCAGTACGACGACGTCAAAAAGAAGTTAGAAGACCAATCAAATGACATTAAGTCCATATCCACCATGAATATGGAAATTTCAGAACTGAAAAGGCAGAACCGGAAATTGATGTCTGATTTTAATATAAACGAGCAAAGAGATAGACTACTAAATATCGAGATAATGGGCATCCCTGAAAATAGCCAGGAGGACTTGAATGAAATAATATTGAAATTGGGTGAAAAAACTGAAGTTAACATAACCACTACTGATATTATTCAGGTTACCAGAGTAACACCTAGACTGAAGGTACAAGGTAGACCGAGGAACATTGTCGCCAAACTTCGTGCTCGTCAGCTCAAAGACGCCATCATCTCCCAAGCACGGAAACTTCGCCTGAAAACACAAGACCTAGACATTCCAGGGAGGTCAACTTCGGTTTATGTCAATGAGCATCTGACTTTGTTCAATAAAAATCTGCTAAAGAAAACCAAGGAAGTAGCCACTATCAAAGAGTACCAGTATACATGGATAAAAAACGGAAGGATTTATGTCCGAAAAGCTCAGACGATGCCAGCAATTCTTATCACGGAAGAAGAAGATCTCAAAAAGATTATTTAATATTAAAGTCGTATCATGGTGAGGTTCCCAATTTCTCAATATTAGGATTTTTATTAACAACATATTTATTAGACTCATATCTATGTTTCGATTACTATTTTCTACAACTACATAGTGTCTTGCATCAATACTTTAGCTATGCTACTTACACTGTACATTTCGTAATTTTGAATGCCTCTTCTAATCATGTTATAGGTTCTACATACCTCAATAGTGCACGTGCATTGTCTCATGCGACAGTAATAATCGCGCGACTAATCAGAGTGCGATATCTGTTGTCCATAACCCGTACTCTTAATTGTACTAAGTATTATAAAATTCACATCTGCCGCATAGTTATTTTTCTATATCGTAATTTTACTCTTGCAAATGTGTTAGCCATCCGACGTGTGGAGGTTTTTATAAATTCACTCATGACAATAGTCAGCATCTATATAATGAAATTAATTCCAGTCTATCACACCAATTTCCACGTACTTATCTATGACATAATCTATTTTTTTAGTACATGTCCACATGCGCGTATTCTTGCAACCAGATATTCTTTGGATGTGATAACTGGCGCACCCTTACATAGCGTATGTCCTGTAAGTTGTTTACGCCGTAACCATATGAATGGCGGGTACATACTTAAGAAATACGTGCATACTCACTCGGTAACAAGTATTTGCGATATATTTTGTAACTTTATTTACAATTGCTCGTACTTAAATCATTTAACAAGTATTATACACTTGCATCATGTAAGTAGAATGCATTACTTACCCATAAGTAACAATTTAACGTATAAGCCCGTTCCAAATAGATTTTTAAATAAAACAGTTACAAGTCCCATAACATACCGCACCTGCATGTCACGTCATTGTGTAACATTTAGTATTTACTTATACACTCGTACGGTAACACGTTTAGTAATTTTAATGTGGTACAGTGATTGATCACAGTTTAACATTATATTACCAGAACTGCCGTGGTTTGAGGACTAAGTTAAACCAATTTAGTCAAAATATACAGGAAAGTCATTACGATTTAATAGTGGTTACAGAAACCTGGCTAAGTTCTGGTATTTTGGATGGTGAATTGTGCGATCACCGATACGACGTGTTCCGTAACGATCGCGACGCACTAATTTCGGGGAAAAAAACGGGGGGTGGCGTCATGATACTCTCACGTCGTGAACTGGGGGCTTGGAGCGTAAAATGCGATGATAGTTCTGCGACAGAAATGTTAACGATTGCGATACCTGCCCGGGCCTTGTCCGCGGCCTCAGACCTTTATATTAGCGTAGTCTATATACCACCTGACGACCATAAAATCCCCTCTGATATTAATCACGTGCTACAGAGTGTCAAGTCTACCTTTTCAGATTGTAACAGTAATGGTAATCATATACTAGTAGGAGACTTTAACTTACCGTGTGTATCTTGGGAAACAGGAATACCAATTTTTCACAAAAAAGGCTCCGTAGAAGTACAGAACTCTAGTTTACGCTTATTGAATGAACTTAGTTTTCTCGGTTTATCTCAGTACAATCATATTTTAAACCACCGAGGAAATACTTTGGATCTTATTTTTTCTAGTTTACCGTTACAATTAACATACCTAGAGGAATCGTTAACTAAAATCGACCCTTTTCACCCCGTGTTCGTCGCCGAGGTTTGTGACTTACAGGTTTTCCCCCTTAAGGAATTATCAATCGCGAAATTTAATTATCGTAACGCGGACTACATATCTCTCAATGAATTTTATGATAAAGAAGACTGGTACAAGCTATGCAAAATTAGTTGTATAGATGATGCTGTCAATTACTTCTATGTACGAATACAGGCCGGTATTAACAAATTTGTCCCTTTAATTCGCAAATCCGGGCCGCGTAATTATCCAAAATGGTACAGCCCCGCTCTGATTAAAATAATAAACGAAAAAATGAAAGCACACAAGCGGTGGAAACGTTATGGGAACTTTAGGGATTACGACGAATTCTCATTATTGCGGTCTAGACAACGTCAACTACAAAAAACTTTATATAATAATTACTTACATAAAACAGAAAATTATTTAAAAATAAATCCTAAAAACTTCTGGACGTATATAAAAAATATTCGTGGAGGGTCGAATTATCCCCAGATGTTGTAACGACCCGCCCCTCTTAATAACCCCTCTTATAAAAATACTACTAACCTACTTAGTCGACTCTCCTGCTTTTAAAGTTTTGGCCATGAAGAAGTGTGATCGTCTAGAGATTGATGGTGGACCCTAACATTGTTTCATAGTAACCTAGAGTCTTTGACAATAACAGAATATGTGGAGCTTGTGGAGATAAATAATAATGCCTAAACTAAAGAATAAAGAAGTGTATTCGCAAGATTAAAACAAGATTATTAATAATTGTTCAAACAGTTGCATTAGATAAACATTTCTAATGTAAAGAAGTAGGTGTTTGGATGGCATAGCAAAACATAATTAATCAAATAGGAAAACACTTAGTAACTTAAAGTTTAAATTTACAATGTAATTCATTAATATTATAGGAGCACCACCTGCGGAAAGAGATAAGCAAACATGAGAATTTAAAATATAAATGTTTAGTATATAAGGTTAAAAAAAAAACAATAAAAATAATTATTGTTTTTTTTTCCTAATCCACTACCAGCTATTTCTTGTCGCGGCTAACTTGTGATAGTCCATTCCTTTGCTTTTCTACCAGAGTTTCAAAGGAATATAAACATATTTTTACAACGATTGTACTCTTAAGTACTGAATTAATAAAATAAAATAGAACAATGGAAGATTTTCCATATCCCTAGTCTACGTTCATATGAATTCTTAAAAGAACTCACGTCTAGATTGTACATGTGATAGTGTTACTTCATCATGTACGAACTATCATCAAGCAGGATGTGGTCTGCGACCCTAGGCTAACCTAACAGACGCTACCAGCATTTCGGAAAACATATTCCAAGCGAGAAGAAATGCCAAGAAACTCGCTTGTACTGAGATTTCAGCTCAACTACCTTCAACAGTCATTATTTATATAGAGTAGAAGGAGTACTGTAACGGCCTTAGCCTATCCATTACTACCAATGTCATTTAGAATTCCAGATTTTAAAATCTATATGCATAAGAAGTACCACATTCAAAGTATAGTGGTTACCAACTTCTGATCTTATGTTACATTCGATCAGTGCTAGATCCAATCGGTTTTCCAAATAATTCACCAGATCCTGTAATGGATTACAGGTTATTTATATTTTAGCATTTATTGTATTCAGTAAGTTGAACTCAAATTAGATTTAAAAAGTTGATATGCTAATTTTTAAGCATAGGTAATCCATTATAATGGATTCCTTAAGATTTGTATATTTAAATACAAAGAGCCCTCACTTAGGGTAAACTTTAGATAAGTAGGTATGTAAGTATACATAGATATTTGGTCTAGATTACTAATAAGTAACCTAAGTTTTATTGTATAATATGAAAGCAAAGACTAAATTACTTCATAGCCTCTTTTGTGCTGTAAATAGTAATTTATTTTATACTATATCAATATGTATGAAAGTTTAGATTTGGATACAAATATATATTATAAATGCAGTAGTCTTGAGTAGGTATATTAAATACTTGATCATTATACTGTGCCTTTTTATGAATAGTATTTATAAAGATGGATAAGATATTAATGGTATTTCAAATACATATTACAATGGTTTTCATGTGTTCAACCTAGATTACTAGATTAGGTAATTGGAGCTTTATTTCCAAAACAAAGCAGCTGCTCTGAAAATTATGCATGCACACAAAATAGGTAATTTACACAATGAAATCCCATAAAGATGATGGTATAAATTCTTCTAAATGGTAAGTTCAGGTTACCGAGATCATATTTCCGTGATGGAAAAGCAGTACACTACTCTGTGCACTATGCGCACTACAGACAGACATTTCTCACAGAATAATGATTGAAACTTCGTAGCACCAGGGTATCTCTCAACATTAATCTCTACTTGTTAGTAGATCTCCGATCAATATACTATCAATAGGCAACCCTTTGACGGGCGGGAGATCGGAATTTGCGTCCGAAGGCCTATAGTCAAGATCTCGCTACGACAAACAAAATAAAACACTTACCAGTTACTTCGAGCTCACTGTTTAATCAATTTCTTTGTCATCTGACTTAACTTTAATACACTAAAACTTTCCTACAAATTTAACAAATAGGTACTAAGACAACACAGTTCCTGAAATCGCCTTGACTGCTTTGTTATCACCGTTCGGTATCCACAGTCAACGTTTTACATAGAGGGTTAGTAAATACACAAAACAAATACATAAAAGTGACCTCGAATGCTAATGCAATCTACTCTAGGTGTTGTTAGTAACCCAAATATCTCCTAGATTATTATTTCCCATTGTTTTATATTTATGCAACATAGGTACGTTAACCGGAAGAAACGGGCGAATTTAAATATGAAACTCACTATTTATCCCCAAGACTAGGTGTATTTTATGTAGGTAATTACTGTAAAGTTAACACTCGATAAGATTATAATCAAAAACTCACCAAACCGAAGGTATTTGCAACTTACTATTACTACACTACACATTTTCGTCTACCACGTGACCCTCTTGCAGAGCGACCGCCCCTTCTCAATCTCAACCAGAAAATCCTCCCTTTTGTAAAAAATGGCGTCTATTTATAGGGTTTTCGAACTGCCTAAAATGTATCACTAAAATTCCCGAACCAAGTAAAACGTTGTTACTTTTTAATATCGACCTTATTTTCTACAACTTAAAGTTTACTTTCTCTTGACTCTAGGTTTGACTTAGAATCTCTTTATTTCTCTATGATATTTCGGCCATCTTTTCTAGGATTTTGCACACTAAACTAGCATCGTCCTTTTTAGGTTTTAATAATTTCGTACTGATGTTTGATCAAGGGATTATATTTCGAAAATACTTTTTAGTTCGAATATTTATTTTAATTGTTAGTATTTTATAACACGAGTCCGACTAGACCCACTATCGCGTATTTTAATTGCCGGATTGAACGGAAATGAATTAATTCAATGAAGTACTTCGTTGACTATTTACGATCGTTTAATATCTTAATATTCGCCAATTGCGTTGGTTTACTATGGATACATATATAAAAATTATAAATATAATTATGGAATATATGTAGCAGTTCAAACGGACTGTTACAATGTTAACCTACAAAAACATAAATTACTCTGATGGCCACGAAATATGCGAGGCATTTAATCAATTCTTCCAATCCGTATTTATTGATGGCTCGATTCCTGAAGACCATACAGTCAGTCTTGACTTTGTAGACAATACCAGTGCCTTAATTTCTAATTTACAAGTAACTCGATCTGCCGTTGAAGGATTGCTAAGTAAACTTGTTATCGATAAGGGCCCTGGTCCGGACAGCATCCCACCAATATTTTGGAAAAATTGCGCTGAATCGCTGGCATTGCCTATTTCTATAATATTCAACCGCTCCCTTAAATTTGGAGTATTTCCCCTGGCATGGAAAAAGGCTAACATTGTTCCCATACATAAAAAGGGCTCGCGGACAAACATTGAAAATTACAGAGGAATCTCTGTTCTCAACACAATGGGTAAAGTGTTTGAAAAAATAGTATACAACGCTATATATCCTTGCATCGTGGCTGGTATATCTGATACACAACATGGATTTCTGAGGAATCGGTCCACAATTTCCAATTTAGCACAGTTCTCTAATTACATTCTTAAAAACATGGACAAAGGTGGACAGGTTGACGTGATCTACACTGATTTTGAAAAAGCTTTCGATCGTGTGGATCACGTCATCCTGCTACAAAAATTATTTAAGTTAGGAATAAGGGGAGACCTTCTACGCTGGATTAAATCTTACCTTTCCAAAAGGGCTCAGGCAGTAGTACTTGGGGGCTATCGCTCAAACTTTTGTGAGATCTCTAGTGGAGTTCCACAAGGTTCACACTTAGGGCCTTTATTTTACTGCGCATACTTGTATGATATCACTGATTCTATCACAAATGCCAAACACCTGCTATATGCTGACGATAAAAAAATATTTTACGTAATTAAGAATCTTGACGATTGTCTGGCTCTTCAAGCAGATCTTAACCAACTAAATGTCTACTACGCAGAAAACAAAATAACTGTTAATGTCAGTAAATGTCAGTGTGTCAGTTACACTCGTAAAAGACAACCTTTGAAATACTCTTATAATTTTAACAGAATCACAATAAGCAGAGTTGAAGTGGTTCGAGACTTAGGCGTTGTTTTTGACAGCAAACTGACATTTACAGAGCATATAGATTATGTTTGTAATAAGGGTTTCAAAAATCTTGGTTTTATAATAAGATCTTGTAAGGTTTTCAAAAACCCCGATGTACTTAAACTACTTTACTTTGCGTATGTACGCAGTACACTTGAGTACGCCTGCCAAATTTGGTCCCCGCACTACATTATATACACTAACCAATTAGAGCGTATACAAAAAAAAATCATTAACCACCTAAACTTTCGTCTCCGTAAGCCTCCGGTCTCCTATGAGGACAGTTGTCGCAGATACAATATATTGTCATTGCAAGACAGACGCAAGATCATGGATATGTGCTTGTTGCATGATATTCTTAACGGTCGCTTAGATTGTTCAGAATTACTTTCCCTAATAAAGTTTAACGTTCCTCGTCGTCGTACGCGCCACACCGCACTGATGCACGTGCCAATGCATGGCACAAATTACGCCAAAAATAATGTGCTTACACGGATTGCTAGAACTTATAACACTGAGTTCACAAACGTGGACATTTACAGATATTCGAAAGAGGCATTCAAAGTACAAATTATAAATTCCTTTAAAAAAAAAGCGGCATAGCTCGTTCAGCTAAATATTTACTTTATTAAGTTTTTCGTTTACCTTGTTTATGCATTATTGTATTTAAATAGACCTTAAATTATTTTTAAGAACTGTTAGTATCCGTTTGTTTGTCATCTATACTACACAGGTTATCCAGGGAAACCTATAATTTGCCTTATTATTGTTATTGTAAACATAGGTTAAATATCTGTAACGCTGTTGGTTTTCTGAATAAATAAATTAAAAAAAATTTAAAGAATTGTCCCCCAACTCCTAATCTCTAAGGAGTTGTACCTTTCATCATCAGCTCACCAACATGAACAGATGACCACCTAAAGGCAAATATTCAAATAGCTTCCAAGCCTTAGCATGCCTATATTATTTAAAGAATCACTAACCGCTAACCAACATGTCATAACTACTAAGCAAAAACTTGAATAGATCTCAAAAATGTATGACAGTTGTTACATTCAAAGAATTACTTAATCGTTAAGGAGTTATACCTTTCGTCATCAGCTCACCAACATGAGACTATGACCACCTAAAGGCAAATACTCAAATAGCTTCCAAAATATATGAACTATGTTATATTTAAAGAATTATCCCCCAACTCCTAATCTCTAAGGAGTTGTACCTTCCATCATCAGCTCACCGACATGAAAGGATGACCACCTAAACGCAAATACGCGAATAGCTTCCAAAATACATGAAATATGTTATACTGAAAGAATTATCCCCCAACTCCTAATTGCTAAGGAGTTGTACCTTCCATCATCAGATCACCAACTTAAAATGTTCATGACTAGACGCAAATACTTGATTAGTCTTCGAAAAGAAATGAAAAATGTCATGTGTGCCTACAACATTTGAAGAGTTCCCTCGATTTCTCCAGGATCCCATCATCAGATCAGAATTCGGTGACAATGGGACCAACTAGAAGGTATACCCTTTCAAACAAAAAAAGAATTTTTCAAATCGGTCCACGCGTCTTCGAGTAATCGGGGAACATACATAAAAAAAAAAAAAAAGATTTCGACGAATTGTTAACCTCCTCCTTTTTGAAGTCGGTTAAAAATGTTGATTATTTTTGTATTCTTGTTGGTTAATAAATATGCCTGAAACTATTTAAAGTGTATTTAATATATTTAAACCCCTTTCAGTCACACCAAAGTAAATAAATCAGGTCCCATAAGAAAAAGCGGTCTTCATGACCGCAGGTAGGTGGTTGTATGATACAAACAAGACGTAGGTAGTCAAGGGTTAATGTATTAATCGCATTACACTTCTTGGTTTGGTACTAGCTTTTGCCGTTGTCACCGTCCGCGTTTAGATTATTCTTAAAGCTATGAATTACCAGACATAAATTCCTAGGACATGACATCACTTCCGACATCATCATCACCAGCCTATACTAGTCTACTGCAGGACATAGGTTTCCCCCATTTTACACCATCTAGCCTTCCATAGGGAAGTCCCATGATCCCATCTAGGTTTGTGTATTGCACTAAACGACTAAAAAAACAATAAATAATATACTAAACTCGACAAACTGAATCGGATTCCAATATACCTAACGTCAATTTTTTTTACTAAAGATGGCGAAATGCCACAGTGACACGTGTTATCTTCATTGTAACATTTACTGTAATGTTTAAAAAAAGACAACCTTTTGGTAACCTAACTAGTTTTCATAAAAATGTAATCACACATTACGAGACTATTAATTGGTACCAAATGTTGTTAAATTCTGAGTTATTGCCATTGTAATTTACCATTGTTCTATTAGAGTTTTCCCGTGCATTTCATCCGTTCATCTAATAACTTCATTACTCTTATCTAAAATGTCTTTTTACGGAGTCTCGAAGCTGGCTCGAAAGTGGTTTGAATCTTTCCGTACCGGGAGGCAGCAGTTTGTCGAACTCCAAAATTCGCAGGGCGTGTTAGTCAAATCTGAAGTAAAACCTGTTATCCGGGGCACACCACATCGACACCTCCTACGTATACTGGTGCAAGTGACATTTTTACCATTTTCGTTTTTTTGCATATTTGGGTTCAAATATGCAATATATCTACATGCTATAAAAATTTTGTGGCAAAATTACCGCTAGTTTTGGAAATAAAGTGGCGTATACTAATATAACTAACACCTTTTTTTGGTTCGAACATCGTATACCTACTGAGGTAAGTGATTTGTACCACTATACGTAGTACACTTATTGCCGCGGGCGGAAGTTATCCCAGTATGCGCGAGCAACACTCTAAAATCTACGTAGGTATATATAAAAATAGGCTCTATTGCTTATTATTTAGCAATATTGTTGTTATTTGATTAGTTGTTATGTTACATTAAATGAATTATGCGTAACTATACACTACCTACCTACCTAAATATAAAAAATAGTAGATTACTGCTTGCCAGCTAAGCTATAAATAATATAGATAGCTGAATATTAGCAGGCTGAATACGTAGTGTGTTTTTCAAACATGTAATAACACAGCAACACAACTGACGTTCTTTAATTTTCCCACGACGATATTTTTTTTTCTTAACCGTCTTATGTATTTCGAGTGTCCCGTGTTCAATTCATCAATGTAGAAGCCTAGACAGAGCGCTTGCCTGCTAACCGCCTTATATAATATATACTGATATAACCAAAAGGGACAAACTATATTTATCGGAATGCTAAGTTAAGGGGTACCGACGGCTGCTCATAAGCATTACAGCCGATATTAAGAATTCTAATTACTAAATGAAATTAGAGCTTACAATATTCCCTTTGGTCCAAGTTGAATAACAAGTGGATAATATTCGTAACCATTTAAAATTCTTTTTAATAATATCGTCTTTTCTAACCCACCTCCAGTATTGGATGGACGAATGACACGTCGTTTATAATTTTAAGTCTGATAGCCCAGACAGTAAAAAAAGTACATCAGCTATTTATAAAGACATTGAATCTTGACATACTTACACTGAAACGAAAGAAGCCTACTTACTAGTTCCAATATATACTTCTTTTAATTTGAGTCTTAAAATCATTACTAAGTAGTTACGTCTTACTGTGCGCACCTAAAGAGTATTGAAGTATGGCATCTACAATAGATTCGTTTATATTTATTTTGTAAAAGCAACGCCTAAATATTTATTTTAATGTTATTTCTTCAATTATTTATATTGCCTTTTGATGTTGTAAATAAGACATAAATAAATAAATATCTTGGGACATCTTACACAAATCGACCTAGTCCCAGGGTAAGCTCAATTAAGGCTTGTGATTTGGCTACCAGGCGACGATATAGTATAATAGATATATAGAAATAGAAATAAAAAATAATTTATTCGTGACACACACTACATATGTTAAAAGGACAAAGTAGATATGTCATTATATAGAAGAAAAACAAAAGGTGCCACGAAATGGTCTCATCTCAGCATGTTGCTGGCGTGAACCAGCGCTGATCTTCCGATGAGACCATTAAGTGAAAGATTCACGACGGGTAACATGACATAACATACAACACAACGCCGCAAATATACATATAGATGCTTAAATACATAGACAGCCATGGCCATGTCTTGATTGTTTTAAATTAAAACTAGGTATGTGTTTGTTTCAAGACTTTCTTCCAGTAACCATTAATCCGGTAGGACACTAAGAATAATCAAAATTTTACTTAATTAAAAATTTTGGTAAATCAGTTTTCTTTTATTTTATTTTAAGCGTCATTTTCTTTATATTTATATACTTTTAGACTTCCTGCAATGCCTATAACATCCAAAAAAGGTTCAACGTATACTGGTACATGATTAATGAATTTAGGCGTATACTGGTACAAGTGACAAATCTGTCCAATTTAGTTTAGGTATTTCGGTACTTACGCTATACGTGCGAGTGCATACCTAGTTAAGTAGTTATGTATATAGATATACAGTCCACATTCGAAGGTGTTTGTTAGTATAGAATAAAGATTCGTAAAGAGAACACGTTGTTTGAGTTTAAAAATCCCGGTAAACCAAAATCATCCTTAACGCGCTAACATATGGTCCATAACGAACCGGACTACTTCGTACCTGTGGTCGAGCGGCCGGAGCCCGAGAACAATAGCGGCTACCGGTTATAAGAGATAAGGATGAGCCGGGCGAGCGTTAACTGCAAGTTTTAAGTGCAATTACAATTATGCGTTATAATTTTCGAGTGCGAGCATTCAAAAACTATTGTGCCTATAAGTGATTTTGGAGACGTTTTCGCTAGCTTATATTGCGCTTAATACTGTGAGTGAGTTGTAGTTACGAACTGAAAACTATAAACCGAGTTTTGAGACATTTTACTTGTGCATTAGTTAAAGTACCTAGTTACCTACACGAACTATTCTATACGGAGTATCGAGTGAGTCATCATGCCTACATTAGAAGAGCTAATTAGTTACCAAGAGAAGTTAATCTGCAATTTGAAAAGTTCGGAGAAGAATTACAAAAAATCGCCTAAAGAGAGAATTAAACAGCCGTATTTAGAAACTAGGCTTGAAGTACTTGAGCAGCAATTTAAGGAATTTCAAAATGGACACAGGGCGATTATTTCCAACGCGTCGAAAGATAGGAAAGAAATATATTTTACTCAGAGAAAGTACGAGGAGTTTGAAGAGCTTTACGTTCAATACAAGACGATGTTACGTGAAGCTTTAAAATCATTTGTACAGTCAAGTGCACAATCGCCTATTCGTGACATGGCCGTGACTGGCGAAAATGCTACCTGTTGTGATGTAAAACTACCTCGTATCGTTTTACCTACTTATAGTGGTAAATATGAAGAATGGCAAACGTTTTATGGTATGTTTTCTTCACTAATTCATACCAACAAAAATATAACGGCGGTTCAAAAAATGCATTATTTAAAGAGCAGTTTGTCAGGAGAAGCATTGAGTTTATTAAGTAATTTTTCGACTACCGATGCAAATTATGAGGACGCTTGGAAACAATTAGTTCGACGTTATGATAATAAGAGATATAACTGTAATGCGGTTATGAAGAATTTATTTTCGATCAAGAAAATATACGGGGAGTCTACTACCGCTGTGAGACATTTATTGGACACCACGTCAACATGTTTGAAGTCGTTGCAGAATATGGGCATTAGTACGAGTTCTTGGGATGCTATTATCGTGTTTTTGGTTGTGTCTAAATTAGACACTGAATCAATTAAGCAGTGGGAACAGCACTTAAACATGCTGGGCGATGACTTACCTACCTGGGAGCAATTACGCGAGTTTTTGGAGTACAGATTCAGGTCATTAGAGATGATTGACACCAACACGTCCCGCCCGGTACAGTCAGCTAAGCCTGTGGTTAAAGCTAAAACATTTCACATGGCTATCGAGAATAAAGTGAAGATGAGTGACGTCGAGTGTGCTAAATGTCATGAGACCCATCAGATTTATCACTGCAAACAATTTGGTTCTATGACGCCCAGAGAACGTCAAGATTTTGTGCAAAACAGCAGATTGTGTTTTAACTGTCTGATGCCCACACATTCAGCGATAAAGTGTCGACAGTCATCGAGTTGTCGTAAATGCGGTAAAAGACACCACACTTTGCTTCATTTCGAACGAGAGCTTAAGGAGACCAACCAGCAGGCGGGGCCGGCGAGCGAGGTTGCTGCGTCACCAGCGTCACCGAGTGTACCCCTACACGAGACACCGAGCACAGCACGAGGTGACACACATATTACAGCGGCGTTTTCGAGAGGTGCCCTTCAACCTAATAATGTGCTACTCGCGACGGCTAGAGTTAAGGTATTTAATTCTTCTGGTTGTAAACAAACTATTAGAGCTTTAATTGATCAAGGAAGCATGGCTTCTTTTATTACTGAGTCAACTGTACAATTACTAGGTCTTACACGTAAACCGGTCAGTGGTTTTGTGTCAGGTTTGGGGGATGGTCGTACTACGTTCAAATACACAGTTTCGCTTCGCGTGGAATCACGCCATAACCCAGCGAGTTTTATTGATGTATGTGCCTATGTGTTGCATTCTGTAACAACTTATCTTCCACTTAAGAAGCTTAGCGCGCCTGAGTGGTCAGACATTGGCGACTTACCGCTGGCAGATCCGTCGTATACCATACCAGGTAAGATTGACATTCTTCTAGGTGCTGACGTGTATGGAAAAATAATACTCGAGGGCCTGATCAAGCAATCAGAGGACAGCCTGGTGGCTCAGAATACTATTTTTGGTTGGATTTGGTCTGGACCAACAGTGAAAGGATCTGATTCTGACGTGAGTACTAAGTTTACTAGTATGCATGTTTATGTCGAGGAAGATGAGATGTTGAAAAGATTTTGGGAGATGGAGAACGAGCCTAATATGATTCAGAGAGAAATGACTAAGAGCGAGAAACAGTGTGAAGAGTTTTTTAACTTAACGACTACGAGAGATGACGAAGGGAGACTAGTAGTAAAACTACCATTCAAAACTGAGGATCCTAAGTGTCAATATGGCAATTCTAAGGAAATAGCTATCAAGAGATTAGAGATTTTAGAGAGAAAATTAATGAGAGAACCAAACCTTCGAGAAGAGTACAACAAGGTCATGAGAGAATAAATAAATAAATAAAAATAAAAAAGCCTTTTATTTCCTGCATAAAAATAAATAAAATTACAATTATCATGCTCTTCGTTCGCGACTTTATACAAAATTATTTTAATAACTGAATATACACTTTGATTTAATCAATAAAAATTAAAAATAAAAAAATATTTGGTTCATTTCATTCATATTAACTTAATTAACAAAGAAATATTATTTTTAATTATGATTGTAAAACTAAATCGATCCATAAATAAATAATAAAAAAACAATTATAATAAAGTAACATATAGAATTACTGTCCTGCGGGAACCCCTCAGTTGAGGGTAAAGGCCTCCTCCAAAGATAACCACTTGCTTCTGTCTTTGGCTAGTGTCATCCATCGCTTACCGGCCGTCTTTACGATGTCATCCGCCCATCTGGCTCGTGGTTTTCCTCGACGTCTTTTACCTGGAGGGCCTGGCCATGACGTGAGCAAGTTTGTCCAACGATCGTCACTCATGCGGGCTACGTGGCCTGCCCATCGCCACTTCATTTTTTTTGAATAAATAAGGGCGTCTATAACACCGGATGTCTCTCTTATGGTTGAATGACGAATTTTTTGAATTTTTCTGATTCTTAACATGCTTCTCTCCATACTGCGCTGACAAGAAGTTATTTTGTTTTTGATTCGGTGCGTGAATTTCCAAGTTTGGCAGCCGTAAGTGAGTGTTGGTAAAATACAGGTGTCCATTACTTTTTTTTTAATTTTAACTGGCATTTGACTTTTGAAAATTTCCTTTAGACTCCAATATTTCTTCCAAGATCCTTTTACTCTTCTGTCCACTTCTTGCTCATTATTTTCGTTGAAAAATGATACTTGTTTTCCAAGATAAATGTATGAGTCGACATATTCTAGTGCTATATTTTCTATGTTTATTGTATGTTTCAGTGAATTTGTCATTATTTTGGTTTTACTAAAATTTATTTCCAGGCCTGCGTCTCTACTTGATTTTTGTAGGGTTTCGATCATAAATTTCAGCTCTACACTATTCTCTGACAGCAAAACCAGGTCGTCAGCGAACCTTAGGTGACTGATGCGCTTTCCGTTTATATTTAAGCCGACTTTATTCCAGTTCAATTTACCTATGACCATTTCCAGTACCGCTGTAAAGATTCTGGGTGACAGGGGATCTCCCTGTCTTACCCCTCTTTTGATTGGAATTTGTGGGCCTGTAGACTCTAGCTTCACTCTACTTGTATTATTTTCATACAGATATTTAAGAATGCTTATGTACTTCATCTCTACATTTTGTGCTTTCAGGGCCTCCCATATTGATGTGTGAAGTATGGTATCAAAGGCTTTCAGGTAGTCTATAAAAGCTACGTAGAGCGGTCTTTGAAACTCTTGATATTTCTCTAAAAGTAACTCTATGGAGTGGATGTGGTCTGCTGTAGAGTAACCTTTTCGAAATCCGGCTTGCTCGACAGGTTGATGAGCTTCCAACGTAGGGCTAATTCTCTTCTCTATTACCGACGAGAACAACTTATAGAGCGAAGGAAGTAGGCTAATAGGTCGGTAATTCGATATGTCACTCGGGTCGCCCTTTTTATACAATAGTATAATGTCTGACTCTGACCATTGCCTAGGTGTAACACAGGTGTCCAGTATTTTATTGAAAAGAATGGTTAACGGTGTAGCGAGAAATGTACAAGCAATTTTAATTGTTTCGTTAGTTATTCTGTCCGGTCCTGGGCTTTTCTCTACTTTTAGCCGCTTTATTCCACTTACTATTTCGATCTCGTCCACTGGTTTCGGTTCCGTCGTGTTTTCATTTACTTCGAGTTCATAAGGAACGGTTTCGCGTTGTATTGGAGCATCGTATAATGTTTTATAAAATGAAGTGGCTATTCTAAGAACATCTTTTCTGCAATGTGACACCTCGTGCGGTCCGCGCAAGCCCTCTATCCAAGTTTTGTGAGACCGTAGCTCTTTATAAGCTCTTTTGAGGCTACCAGTTGACTCTAGGTATTTTATTATAACCCGTTGCCGGTGATCTTTGTAGTCCTGACGTAAGTATTTACTAATAAGCTTATATAGTGCTTTTAATTCGTTTTTCATTTCACGTGATTTGGGTTTGAGCTTTTGTAACTCTCTTCTTCGCTGGATTAGCCGTTTCGTGCGTTCAGATATAGCTCTACATAGAGTTTTGGTTGCATCACAAGTGTAGGCTGTATTTAGACTATTTTCAATGGCAGATATAATTTTGTTATAGTACTCTTGAACGCTGTCGGTTTCGTGTTGGAGACAGAGAAGCTCTTGGCAGTTATTCAGTGATTCTAGGTATTTTGAAATTTCTTCCTCGTTTTTCAGTGAGCTTTGCGAGTTGGCGGTGTAGTTTGTTCTGCTGCTTTTGATTTTTTTTAATTGAATAGAAGCTCTTACAACTCTATGGTCAGACGGAAACTGTAAATTGATGATTTGTATATCTCGAACGTTTCTATAGATATTCGTTAAAATATAATCAATCTCATTTTTTGTGATTCCATCTGGAGATCTCCAAGTCCATTTCTGTTTGTTTTTCTTCTTAAAAAATGTGTTCATAATGGAAATATTATTTTCGTGCGCGAACTGTACTAGTCTATCACCTCGTCTGTTACGTGTCCCATAGCCGAACTTTTTCATAATTGAACTGTCCACTGAAGTTGATTGACCGACTTTTGCGTTGAAGTCGCCCATAACTATAACTTTTTCATTTGATAATTTTAAAGCTCTATCAATTGTGTTATAAAATGACTCTATTTCTTCGTCGTCGGCCGCCTCCGTAGGTGCATAAACTTGAATACAGCTAATCTTGAAGTCGCCAATATCTATGTTTAATAGCGCTACTCGCTCTGAAAGTCCAATGAAGCTTTCAATGTTCCTTTTCAGATACTTTTTCACCAGGAATCCCACCCCATATAAGCCCGGTGTTTCGCCTTTACAGTATAATATTACGTCTTCGTATTCTTGTATAGTATTTCCTAAACGTCTTGTCTCTGATAGGCCGATTATATCAAATTTTATATTTTCCAATGCGTCCATTAGTTCGAGAAATCGTGAGTACGTTGACAAGGTTCGGACATTATAAGTTGCTACATAGAAAAGGTTTCTGTTTTCAGTCTTAATCAGTTTTTCTTGTATCTGTGGAGGGTTTTGGTCTACTGCTCCCACGGTGACCAGCCGTATTGGGAGAGGTTTACAGGGGGGAGGGGCTAGTTGCTATGTACTTTCACTTTCATTTGGGTGTAGTGACGGGGTTTTATTTACCAGGAAGTTCAATATACCAGGTCTTACTATATTGTTATTTTCTAGCACTCCATTTTGTTGACCATCAGCTGATGATAATTTATTTTTTTTGTTTGATTGCGATTGTGGTCGTTGAGTGTCCAGTTTTTGATGTACTGAAGCATTTTGTGGGGAAAGAGAGCGGTTCCTTTTTTTCTTGTTGGTTGCCGAAGATTCTGGGTCGTTTTTTAGTACTAAAAGTTTATCATATTTGATAATTACTTTATTCCCTTTCTCTCTCTCTAAGTTTGCTTCTTCTTGTAACTGTTTTCTTATTTTTAGTATCTGACTGGGATAGTCCTCCTTGATGTAAAATTTTGTGTTTTCTAATTTCTTTTTCTGACTAATAATTTCGTTTTTTTTTCGGAGTGTTGTAAAGGTAACACTTATGGGCCGACTCTTACCGGATCTCTTTCCTATTTTCTTTAGCGATTCAATGGCACGATAATCAAGATCAATTGAAAAATGCTTGTTGATGAAGTCCAGCATATTTTTTTCTAGTGTAAAGTACGATTTTTCGTGTTCCTTAATACCAAAAAAAACTATGTTCCGTTGTCTGGCATTTTTTTCCAAAAAATATAATCTTTGTTCCTGGTTCTCTACTCTTTCTTTCAAGTTTTCATATTTCTCTTCCAAAGAGCCAAATTTTTCGTCGAAAGATTTTTGATTTTTTTCAGTGACATTGTCTCCAGTTTGTTGAATTGTTTCATTTTGTTTTTTTAAGTCTGACTGAATGTTTTGTAATGTTGTCATGATTTGTTTGATTGTAGATTCCATGATTATTCGCTTTCACTTTCACGCACCCTATCGGCAAGTAGCAAAGGTAAATCTGAGTATCGATCTTTGACTAGTTCAGCTACTCGACACTAGATGGCGCTTTTACCAGTTTTATGTTTTATGCTTTTAGGGTAGGTATGTTGGGTATCAGAATAAATAAAAATAACTTGTATTAAAATACGTTATTTCCCACTGTTTATGTCCTCTGGAAAATCACTTTTTATCTTAGTTTTGTCTGTTTCTATATGACACTTTTTGTAGCATAGGTGATTCACCATGAAATGGATTTGGCATTCGTTTATTTTATTTTTTTTATATGTCAGAAGGACAGCCGAGAACGGGGGGGGAATATTTTTAGCTACTGATCGTATCTACTTACAAAGGTGTATACTATGCATGGACGCACATAATTAAACACAAGGTAAATTACAATCTTTTATTATACTGGTTCACAAATGATAAACCTCTGTTGTGAGAAGAACCAGCAAGAAACTCAGACGGTCTTACATTTTCCAAACTTTAAATAATCACAGCAAGTACACACTTAAAACAAGACTATTTACAACACTATAAACTATACTGATAGAAAACGACTGGAGAGTTATAAGCTTGCGTCCATGCATCATTTACTCAACCCTGGAATGCTTTATTCCAACTCTAAATCAAGAATGAATCCCTGAACACTGCGCTAGTGACCTTTTATACCGTGCGCTCACAAACTACTGATTCATAGGCGGGTAGATCCCAACATGACGTTTAATGTCTACCTACATGGACCAAGCAAAGAACATCTCAAGCAAAACATTGCTTATCGTTTTCTAGATTTTATCACTCTTAACAAATGAAATGTGCAAATAAGACTATTCCTATTGAAAATAAGACTATTCAGACGTTCGATGACTTGACATGTCGTACACGTCAGCGCCAACTGAAGCATTTCTCCGACACGGCCATACTGACAAGACAAGCGTCCTCGCTTGTATCTGAAACAAACACGTACACCAGTAGTCTTTGTTACCACTCGGTCACTCCTGACCAAATTATCTGTCTACGTAAAATCATCTCAACTCAAGAAAAATAATTTTAATCTTTGCAACTGAATTTACGATCACTTATGGTCAATTAATTACCACCAATTTAAATTCAAGAGCAAACAAGTACCATCTGGCTTTCCTAGCCACATTTTACGTAAAACATTACAGAAAACTTTCGGAGGAACATAATGTCATTCGTGGCCTATTGGTTATCACATAACCACACACACTACGCGCATCCCCAAGGGATCGCCGATTCATCCCTATGACACTACGGTCTCTAAAAGGCGACCTCCGCCAGAGCCTGTCGCGCACCGCGTACCCACGGACTACTCACAGGCAGACACAATGGGCTACGGCTACGATCAAGCCTCTGGTACGGTCGACCCATTCTGACCTCAATACATAATGGGATAGAAATGACTACTGTTAAATTTTACGAAATCAAATTGGAAACAATTTTACACACGACCATTTCACACTCCTCTTCTATAACCTGTTAGAGGATCGTAGGAACATCTTACAATCGTCAATGTGACTCTATACACATCCACCACTTTAGCAAGGTACGCAGCCACCAACCGTTATCACCACCAACAGTTATCAGAAATACTGGAAGCAAACTCATCGCCCATGACCTCAGCAATGTACACAGAAAAACATTCTACAGTCATCAACATGTCACAAAACACCCGCTATCCGAGTAATGTACACGGACACATCTATAACCTTCAGCGCAGTCACTGACTGACCTGAGTTTGACTGACTGACCTGAGTAAATAAAGTTTGCAAGAACACTCTATAACTCTCAACAACATTGTTGGTAAACTCATCATCCACGACCTTAGCAAGGTACGCAGGAATACCATCTACATCTACAGTCACCATTAATACTGTAGGGACACTTCATCTACGTCCTCAGCGAGGTACGCAGGAATACCATCTACAGTCACCATAATACTGTAGGCACACTTCATCCACGACCTCAGCTAGGTACGCAGGAACACTGTCTACAATCATTACATGATTGTACGAAAACCATCCACAGTCACCAAACTGACTGTGGGCATACTCTGAAGCCAACTTATTACTTTGCCCAACATACGATTTACAACATTCGTCATCACGTTTGGGATTTTGACAAGACAATGTCAAAAATCATGCCAGTCTTTAGGCAATTAACACCCCGGCACATTTTTACCCCCAGAACGTAACGGTATACCAAAAATTCACATCTATCATCACGTCATCAAATATCACTCAGTTACATTTCTTGAAAACCAAGTTCTGTTTTACCAATTAAAAGTCAAAATGATTCAAACTAAAGAGTCAATACCTCGACTCAAACAAAAACGTAAGTTACTCAACCAGGTTACACCATAACCATGCACCTGATTCAATTTCTGTCCATGGGCTTGTTAGGATCCAATAACCCATCAGAAGTTAACCATTTCAGCCGCGTAAGTGCTACTCCTCGCAAAGAGTATACTGCACATAAAAAAGCAGTCCATGTGCACCTTTTACATGCTCCGGAACTTCCGATGCGATTATTAGATCACGCTCAATCCATCGAACTTGCTCTCAGTCCATTGAAAGCTCAAATGACATAAGAACTCATTAAATTTAACAATTACCCTTTCTGCATTTAAAGTAGTTTATAGAAAATTAAATGCCGTAATGCAGTATCATATTTTCTTTAGGTACTCATTTAATCAACTAAGGGAATTAAAATCAACTTCATTAACATTTGAAACAGACTAGCAAGTCTGTCTATGTACTTACTTACTACTTTACTAGCTAGTAACCGACATAGTTCTACAATAGTAAAAATGAAACACTTCACTTCAACAAAAACAACAAATGGGTTGCAGTACTCACAGCAGTTACAATACTCCAGATGCTACACCGAGCAATAGAGTCTTAACAACCACCTCCATGGCTGTCGGACAATCAAAACGCATTGACCACTTACACCATTAAACCAAACGCACGCCACTCACAGTCGTGGCCGCACTGAGACGGAAAAATAGATCCGATTTTACACCTACGACTACGAATGATAAATGGTGTATGTAGTCCGAGAAAACTGAACCCAACAAAAATGTAAATAGTTTCATTCCACGATTGCAAACTATACGATTGCAAACTATAATGACTAATTCTAGTACCCACCATTTTAATTGAACTAAGGTAGTCAAACTGAAACTATTGACGGTTCAAATAATAAGAAATGATTATCATCATCATCACCATAACCACCATCATCATCACAATAACCATCATCATCATCATAATAGCCATCATCAACATCATAACCACCATCATGATCATAACAACCATCATCATCATAACCACCATCATCATCATAACCACCATCATCATCATCACCATCATCATCATCATCATCATCACCATAATCATCATCATCATCACCATCATCGTCATCATCATCACCATCATCATCATCATCATCATCATCATCATCATCACCATCATCATCATCATCATCATCACCATAATCATCATCATCATCACCATCATCGTCATCATCATCACCATCATCATCATCATCATCATCATCATCATCATCATCATATATCAGAAATTATTAAAATAGATCTCAATGCGTTTAATAAAACTTTAATAAAGTCTTTAATAAACTTGCGTAACCTTACGTTATCGCTGTCTAATTTAGTTTTAATGTTGCATTTCTTGCTCAAGTTTTAACTCTATAGAATCGAAAGGGTAGAAGCCCTCGATGACTCAACAACATTAGCTCAGGGCTCAAATAGCTCAACAAAATGTGAACTCCTCACCGGATTGACAACGTGTCTACACCACGCGCTGCACCACGTGTTCACGGTAGGCAGCAGCGACACCAGTCATCAGCCTCTGGCACGCCGTCGGGACATGATGACAGCAATAGCTTGCAGGCCGGCAGCTCGCTCCAATTCACCATGTTGAACTGTAATCATCAAATTGTACGGTATCAGTTTTATGACAGAGATATTTTGCACGCGAGCTCTCAACTTAACCTGATCACAAAAATAAAAAGTTGAGGTTAGGGTATTGGTATCTTTTGGTAACTTTGTATTAAAATAATAATGGGCTTCACTTTACTACAACCAAGTTAATCTCGCAAAGATTAAAACGTTTTTGTAAACACAAAAACTTCACGCTAAAAATAGAAATGTCAAGCTGTTATTTCTTTAAATTAATGCTTCGAATTTTGCATTAAAACAATTGGAACGAAACCTGTCCTTGTACATCCGTTGCTCCAAAAGTAACTTCCGAAGACCTGGAGTCTTTATTCTCCTTCATTTCCTGGACGTTTCACAAGAAATTGTGGTAGTTTCATCGCAACAGCATAGTCATCCTGAACGGAACTTCTGGCTACTATGAACGCGTTGTTCTTGAAATTGAAACATTCTGAGCTCGTTTCATTGCCACAACATAGTCATCAGTGTCATCACGAACGAAATCATCACGAAACATTCTGTAACATAAATTTCACACGCATAGAAAACTTAAAAAAACAGGCATAAGAAATCTCTAATCAATTTTTGGTAGACCACAAAACAAATCCACGGGTTACCAGCCCGTATTTCAGAACTGCTAGTATTTCAAAAATCAGAAAAGTAACAAGTATGGGCCATGATATTCTTTGAAACTATTAAAATTACTGTTTTTTTTTTGTGAAGTGGGTGGAGTACCTACCCACACGTATTGCAACAATAGAAATTCCATAAAAAAACTAACTTGATATCTCAAATTACGTCTCGAAACAGACTTTGCTTCAAAAGATACGAGTAATTTACACCTTACACCAAATAAAAAAGTAACGATAGTGCAACCTTACCGACTGTCGATGATTTCAAACCTCAACTCTTTACGTATGGTACATTTACCATGACCACTCATTGTAGGCGATTATTCAACATCCCGCTTTCTGATGTCAGAAGGACAGCCGAGAACGGGGGGGGAATATTTTTAGCTACTGATCGTATCTACTTACAAAGGTGTATACTATGCATGGACGCACATAATTAAACACAAGGTAAATTACAATCTTTTATTATACTGGTTCACAAATGATAAACCTCTGTTGTGAGAAGAACCAGCAAGAAACTCAGACGGTCTTACATTTTCCAAACTTTAAATAATCACAGCAAGTACACACTTAAAACAAGACTATTTACAACACTATAAACTATACTGATAGAAAACGACTGGAGAGTTATAAGCTTGCGTCCATGCATCATTTACTCAACCCTGGAATGCTTT
Source organism: Thaumatotibia leucotreta (assembly GCA_025490895.1). Classification (NCBI taxonomy): domain Eukaryota; kingdom Metazoa; phylum Arthropoda; class Insecta; order Lepidoptera; family Tortricidae; genus Thaumatotibia; species Thaumatotibia leucotreta. The sequence continues at coordinate 25,979 of JALPQI010003046.1, forward strand.
ATTCCAACTCTAAATCAAGAATGAATCCCTGAACACTGCGCTAGTGACCTTTTATACCGTGCGCTCACAAACTACTGATTCATAGGCGGGTAGATCCCAACATGACGTTTAATGTCTACCTACATGGACCAAGCAAAGAACATCTCAAGCAAAACATTGCTTATCGTTTTCTAGATTTTATCACTCTTAACAAATTAAATGTGCAAATAAGACTATTCCTATTGAAAATAAGACTATTCAGACGTTCGATGACTTGACATGTCGTACACGTCAGCGCCAACTGAAGCATTTCTCCGACATATATATCACACTTCGCTTCTAAATATGGTTTATGCACGTAATAAGTTGCCTTATAGTTCTTATTATGCTGGTCCCGCTTTATTTATTTAAGTAAGCACAGAAATACGATGTAAATAGTCTGTAGTTTTTTTATGAAATGTCACTGTCCGATTTTGCCAAAATATAGTCACTTTTCACTAAGTACTTTCACTGATTTCAATTGTCTTGACAGTTTTTTACTTCTTTCACATATTTATAATATTTTCGATCACTTTTAAAAGCATTTGGTATTTATTTAATATTTAATAACACAGAACCGATCTCGTCGGGTGCACACTAGCGCCCTCTCTCATCATGAGAGAATACCTGAGTCTAAATCATATGAGAGCCTTAAGCGAGCAAGAGATAGAGAATCCAAGAGCAGTGTATTTAGCGCATCACGCTGTAATTAGAGAAGACAAGGAGACAACTAAGGTAAGAATTGTATATGACGCGTCGAGTAAGGGAGACAACAACGTCTCTCTAAATGATGACCTCCTCGTCGGACCAAAACTGCAACAAGACCTGAGACATATTTTAATGAGAGTTAGGAGTCACAAGATCTGCCTTATTGCAGATATAATCAAAATGTACAGGATGGTTCACGTAGCTGAGGAAGACACCGATTTTCAGAGAATCGTTTGGCGGTTCACATCAGATAGGTCAGAGCCCATACAACACTACAAGCTATTGAGACTAACATTTGGGACAGCTTGCGCGCCTTACTTGGCCGTTAAGTCATTACAGAGGCTTGCAGAGTTAGAAGAGGATAAGTATCCATTAGCTTCAAGAATAACAAGACAAGACTTTTATATGGATGACCTTATAACTGGAGCTGAAACTGAAACTGAGGCATTAAAAATATTTGACGAGATGAACGGTTTGATGAGATCTGGTGGATTCGAACTACAAAAATGGAACTCAAATTCTAAAACATTACTTATGAAGATTGCAGGAAGTCAAGAGTTGGATAACCAGACAGTGCATATAAAACTGAATAAGACAATTAAGGTTCTTGGAGTGATTTGGAACAGAGATACTGATAACTTTGAATATACCCTAAATTTATCTGAAGTTAAAGAACCAATCACTAAAAGGAAAGTGCTGTCTGATGTTGCAAGGCTATACGATCCCCTGGGATGGATTGGTCCTATTGTAGTGGTTGCTAAAATGGTCATCCAAAAGCTGTGGAGGTCGGGTCTAGAATGGGATAGTCCGTTGACAGATGAGCTTTTAAGAGAGTGGCTTTCATTCAGAGAGGACTTGGTCGAACTGAAGCAAGTGAAAATACCAAGATGGTTGAATGCTATACCGAGCTCTAAGATCGAACTACACGTATTTTCAGATGCTTCGAGATTAGCCTTTGCAGCAGCAGTCTATGTTCGAGTTATAGACGAATAAAATTGAACAATGTACATGTACACTTGGTAACAGCCAAAACAAAGGTGGCTCCCTCAGAGAAAGAAATTTCAATACCCAGACTTGAACTATGTGCCGCAGCCTTAGCAGCCAAACTTATATTTGAAGTCGCTCAGGTAATGGAGGTACCTAAGGAGAATCTTTATGGCTGGACAGACAGTACAATAGTTCTTGCTTGGCTTAAAGGTGGTTCAGCCCGTTGGACTACCTTTGTAAGCAATCGAGTGTCCACGATATTAAACATCCTGGACTATGAGCAGTGGGGTCATGTAGCAACTGAGTTTAATGCAGCAGATTGTGCGTCACGTGGTTTGCGTGCAAATGACTTAATAGATCATCCATTATGGTGGAGAGGTCCACAGTGGCTAGCACAACCTGACTTTGAGAAAACCACCACTATAGTAGAGGATACACAAGAGGAGGAAAGAATTGCGTCTTTCACTGTTTTATCCAATATTGAGGAAGAACCCACGATTTGGTCAAGATTTTCGTCTTTATTAAGATTGTTAAGGGTCATTTCATATTGTAGAAGAATATTAAATCTAAAATTGCCTAAAATAGAAAGAGTTAATTTACCAAATTTTATAACTACAGAGGAAATTGATAATACTTTGCTTTCGTGTATTAATCAAGTTCAAGAGCAAGAATTTTCTCAAGAGATAAAACAGTTAAAGAGCAAAAGGGAGGTACTTAAAAAGAGTAGTCTTCGAACTCTTTGTCCTTTTTTGGACAAAAATGGGACACTAAGAGTGAGTGGACGAATAACACAATCGGACGCAAGTTACGATACTAGACATCCAGTGATTATGCCTGGTAAAAATCATTTTACTACGCTTCTAATTATTGATGCTCATCATCGTACCTTGCATGGCGGTCCTCAATTAATGCTAAACTTCTTAAGATCAAAATATTGGATATTGCAAGCAAAGGATCGTATCAAGAAGATTTACAGAGAATGTGTCAAGTGTGATTACTGTGGTCCTGTTAATATAAGATTTTCACCAGGAAGAGGAGCCAAGTCATTCAAGGGCTACATATGTCTTTTTGTGTGTATGGTTACCCGTGCGATACACCTCGAAGCAGTTACAGATTTGACTGCCAAGGGTTTTATCGCAGCTTTTCGGCGTTTTACTGCTAGGAGAGGTCACTGTCAAGACTTGTTCAGTGACAATGGCACCAATTTTATTGGGGCTGACAGAGAGATGACAGATATGTTTAACCGTACCAAATCATCGTTACCTGATGATATAGCAACCTTACTTACGTTAGAGCACACGACTTGGCACTTCATCCCTCCGCACGCTCCGAATTTCGGCGGTCTATGGGAAGCTGGAGTTCGCAGCACCAAGGGACATCTAAAAAAGGTAATAGGGAACAGTACACTTACCTATGAAGAGATGGCGATGGTCCTGGCGCAAGTGGAAGCGTGTTTGAATTCGCGTCCTTTATCGTTACTAAGCGATGATCCAAATGACCCCCTCCCCTTGACACCAGGTCACTTTCTGGTAGGTGAACCATTGTTAAATATAGCCGATGAGTATAATCCCGATTGTAATGTCATTGGTTTAGATAGATGGCGCTTAACGCAGAAGATTGTATCAGATTTTTGGAAAAGGTGGTACAAGGAATATTTAGTTACCCTTAACCAGAGATATAAATGGAATTCTAATTGTACTACTGAACCTGAAATCAATGATATTGTTATTTTGAAAGAGGATAATGTACCTCCTGCTAAATGGATTTTAGGTAAGATCATACAAAAACATACGGGACCTGATAATATAACTAGAGTTGTCACTGTTCAATGTAAATCAGGAACTTTCAAGCGTCCCGTTAGTAAGCGTTGTGTAATAACTAAGTGATTATTGCATAACTTAAATGTTTTATAATTTTAAGTATTATTAGGCTTAGATAAATGCTTGTTTTACGAGTACTATTGTGTAGATTTTACCATGTAATTTAAGAACTATGTTCTTGGCGGGCGGGATGTCCAATTTAGTTTAGGTATTTCGGTACTTACGCTATACGTGCGAGTGCATACCTAGTTAAGTAGTTATGTATATAGATATACAGTCCACATTCGAAGGTGTTTGTTAGTATAGAATAAAGATTCGTAAAGAGAACACGTTGTTTGAGTTTAAAAATCCCGGTAAACCAAAATCATCCTTAACGCGCTAACAAATCAGGCGAAAACTAACCAATAAAAAACATCAGAGCAACAACTCTGATTTGTTTAGATATTTACGGTGCATGATAAAAAATATACATCAAAGGCACTAAAAAATATATCCGTATTCATAGAGTCATAGAATACTACGTACCTATACGGTAGTTGTCTCAGTTCATCAAAAACAAGAACTAGTAAATTACACGTATACTGGTATAACGTAACCATTATAATGGCGGGATCAAATCCTGAATTCGATCGATTCATATTGCTTTATTTAGTACTGAATTTGTACTATTTGATACCTGTTGTAAAAAAAGTTGTACCTCTTCTATTTCAAAGTTATATTCAATCAGTCTGGTCCCGCCATTATAACGTTATAATGGCGGAACCATATCCTGAATTCTGTCCATATTCTGTCGATTCAAATTGCATTATTTAGTACCAAATTTGTACTATTTGGTACCTCTTGTAAAAAAATGAGTACCTACCTCTTCCATTTCAAAATTATATTTGAAATAGTCTGGTTCGGCCAGACCATTTGAACCGATACTTTTTTTTTAATAATTTTGAAATGGAAGAGGTAGGTACTCATTTTTTTACAAGAGGTACCAAATAGTACAAATTTGGTACTAAATAATGCAATATGAATCGACAGAATATAGACAGAATTCAGGACCTGGTTCCGCCATTATAACGTTATAATGGCGGGACCAGACTATTTGAAGTATAATTTTGAAATGGAAGAGGTACAATTTTTTTTACAACAGGTACCAAATAGTACAAATTCAGTAGTAAATAATGCAATATGAATTGATCGAATTCAGGACCTGGTTCCGCCATTATAACGTTATAATGGCGGGACCAGACTGTTTCAGAGCGTCACTATCGGGGTGCTTCAAACGCGAGCCCGGTGGGTCGGAGGCCCAACGAGTGAGCCCAAGCGGTACAACCGCCCTTCTTAACTGCCTTAACAATCGAAGCTAGAGCCCAGCGCTACCGCACTACGTGAAATAGTGTAACATGAAAACGAATCGGAGATCCGCAGACCCAACGATCGTTTCCACAACCTGCGAAGGCTGCGTAGGGCGTAGGGCCGAAGGCCCGAATTGTCCCCCAAAGGGGCGCCTGCTTGTAAGGCCGAAGGCCAAAAGCTACCAGAGCCCAGCGCTCCTTCGCTATACGATGGAACAGTGTAGCATTAAAACGAATCTCAGGGTCGCAGACCCGAAAATTTGTTTTGAGAAAATGCGGAGGTTAAAAGCCGAGCGCCGCGTAGGGCCAAAGGCCTGGAGCGTAGCCCGACGGCGCGCTTGCCTGTTAGGGCGAAGGCCGAGCTGCGTGAGACTCAATTTACCAGGCAAACCTACCTTCCTTCTTACCAACTCTCCTGCACAAATGTTAAGGTCTAACCCGGCCCTGGAACGGTCAAACAGCCCCCACCCCCGCTCCCTTTAGTGTTCCTCTCCAGCCGCGCCATATCGTCTGACTAAGCTCGTTTTCTAGTCCTTGGCGTTACAACACCTATCATGTACCTAATTTAATTACTAATTGGATATAATATGTACCTACGTAGTTTGGGAGATACGAGACTTTAATGTGGGCCGGCGTTTTTCATCCATAATAAGTTTTTCATACAATTTTTGTTAAGATATTTCTATTTTAAATTGTATGCGCATGCTACAACACGTATATAGCAATTTTGTTTGGCCGCAATGCTATTGTGATTGTATTTTTAAGGGACATTCCTCTGATATGCGAATCATATCTCGAAATCCCCGATATTTGTGAGTACGTTATTTTTGATATTGTATTCTGGCCATTCTCCGCAACGCTGGCCCAATACTTGTTGGGAACTTCTCATACATCCTTGAATTTCTTCGCAGATGTATGCAGGTTCCCTCACGATATTTTCCTACACCGTAAAGCACTTTGTGTACAGTACTGGACAAAATTTTAGGTTCACTCCACAATTTTGATACGAAATCGACTCTTTGGGTCATCATAATTTTTCCAGCACTTAAGTCGACACTTGTTTAAAGTAATATGTGACTAATTCTTTTTAATTGATCGTTACTTTCGAACAGTTCGGACAACTGAGGCAGCTGGTGGCAGCTTTTGGTAGTCATGTCATCATGAAAATTCGTTTGCCTATGAATTATTATCGGATCCAATGTATAAAATTGTTTAGTTTCTATGGGAAATTAATATTAATAATAAATAATAATAATAAATTTTTATTTATTCAGACATCTCAGGTCCATCATATTAATAAACAGCACTTATGTATTATGTTAGTTATAATTTTAAATACAACCTTAACCTAGTTAATTTTTAATTTATGTAATAAATCCTCTCTGAATGAGGGTTTATTAACTCCGCCATCCAATGTCTTTGCAAAAGACTATCGGGCCGGTCTGATAACACTCTTAGTATACTGTTCGGACTATCTTGTATTCTTTTACGGATGGAGGCCATTTTCTTACGCATTATTGCGTGGAAGCCGTCTACATGGGCATCAGCAAACATGCCAGATGCACTACAGAATCTAGGTAGTCCCAACAGCACCCTAAACATGTTATTGTAAAGAACACGCAAGGCGCTGATTGCTCGTTGAGTGTATCTAGCCCATAGGCCGCTCGTGTAGAATGACTGACAGAAGGATTTAAATAAAGTTATTTTTACTTCTTCTGTACAGTGGAAAAACCTACGAGCCAGCATATTCCTCCGAACAGCCAGCGCCCTACGTTCTCTCTCAATATCACAGTCATCTTTCAAGTTGCTCATGATCATGTGACCCAAATATTTAAAGCGGTCAACCTTTTGGAGGGGTGCGCCAAAGTATTTATAAAATTGCAACTTAGATTATTGGAACTCCGAAAATTTTTCTTATACAATTTAACTTCATAATGATCGGTATTTAGAATAATCTTTGTTCATAATTATCATCACATAGAATTATTTATGTTCATAATATTGTTTTTCATGCATATTTTTAGTACTAACTTTTATGTTTATATAATTTTTCACTATACTTATTTTATGCTATATATTCTAATGTTATAGGTATTTATTTTTATCTGTACTGGTTTTATGTATGAATTATTTTTGTTTAATTAAATATAAATCGTACTATTACTGTAAACTAGCTACCTGCACAAATCAGGTTGTGGCAGAATAGGTACTGTACTAAACGGGTTCCCTCTAAACTTTTTTTGTCCGAAACGCTTAGGACATAACAGACTTGGTATAATCTATTTTGGCATCAACTTAATGAGACAGAAACATCACTTGGCTTAAATAACAATCTTTCGAATATTATTTTGTCCGAAACTATCTTGGCATATCATTATTTACGCCCAGTGTTATAAGACAGAAATTAGATTTACATTTTTTTTGGGCTTGTAGCCACATGTTCGAAACTTGCCTTTTTCGTCAGGCAGAATTTGCTGTGAGGGTGAAAATTTCTGCAGTGAGCGAGCGAAGCGAGCGAACAAAACCTTCCTGGGCAGATCCGACTCGGATAGGTTAGGTTAGAAGACTAAGGCGGGAGCTTTGCTCCCGCCTTAGTCTTCGAGGTTATTTTTTTTTAGCAACCTTGAAAGTACTCAGCTCAGTAACACAGTAAGTAACGTACAGAATATTACTACTACCTTGATTATATTGAGAGGTTGTAATTATTCCTTCTCTGTTATGCTAAAACAAACTATGCCGATACTTTTTGTGCACATCCAGATTATCCATGTTACACTATTTCACGTAGTGCGGTAGCGCTGGGCTCTAGCTTCGATTGTTAAGGCAGTTAAGAAGGGCGGTTGTACCGCTTGGGCTCACTCGTTGGGCCTCCGACCCACCGGGCTCGCGTTTGAAGCACCCCGATAGTGACGCTCCAGGCCTTAGGCCCTATGTGGAGCTGGGCTTATTTAGAAGCTTGTTAGCTCAATTTTCTTGCAGCTCCTTCTTCGACCTTGCTTTAAATTTCTTCCAAGTGACACTTGGGCCAATCTAAGTGAAAGTCTTCTATCTGGACTCTGGCTCCGGTGGTCCGGGCCGGGGGCTCACCATTCGGCCTAGCAAGCCAGCGGTCTCCGAGGGACGATTCAGGCCTTCGGCCCTACGGCCTTTACAGGTTGTCAAAACGATCGTCGGATCCATTTTAACGTTACACTATTCCGTCGGCTGACGTGGTAGTGCTGGGCTTTGGCGGCTCGGCCTTCGGCCTCGCAAGCTGGTGCCCCTCTGGCTGCCGTTTTTGGCCGTTGGCCCCACGCGGAGCTAGGCTTTCAGTCCTCGCTGGAGTTCGAAGCGAACCGTTGGGCCCTCTGGTTCGATAATTCGATTTCGATAATAGTTAAGAGGGACGGTTGTGAGGAACGTGTGGTAAGCACCCCAGCATCTAAATAAACCGATATCTGATAAGAAGCATAGCATCTATAAGAAGCATGGTAGCTCAATTTTCTCGCAGCTCGGCCTTCGGCCTCGCTTTAAATTTCGACGCGCTTGAGCCCGGTCCGGTGTCGGTGTGACGCGGTTCGGCCTCCACGAGCTCGGCTTTCGGCCTTCCACCCTGAAGCTCGCCCTGCGGACTCACTCGAAATAGATTTACTTTGGCTCCGGTAATGCTCCAGCCCTCACGCGGCGTGGCCTTCGGCTTCGCCCAAATTTAGTGGGATTGGAACTTCTCGGGCCCCCGGAGCAAAGCTTCGGCCCTCTGCAGAATCGGTTTTTGAAATTATATCCAACTTTAAGGAATCTCTAGATTCACTAAAAGGTTTCAAATAAATAAAATAATTAAAAAATTAAAAAACACGACTGCCGTTTTAAGCGAACTGAAAAGTAATAAATAATTCCTTCTTCGGGTTAATTCTTGTGAGCGTGTCTACATAATAGACGCTCGTCTTATTACTTACTATATTTTGTTTCGGTTGCAGTCGAGTGCATAAATAAATGGAGGTTCCCCGACTGCAAGCGAAACAAAATATAGTAACTAATAAGACGAGCGTCTAATATGTAGACACGCTCACAAGAATTAACCCGAAGAAGGAATTATTTATTACTTTTCAGTTCGCTTAAAACGGCAGTCGTGTTTTTTAATTTTTTATTAATATTCACTAGATTAAAATCGACGACTGAAGGTTCGGTTGAATTGTCACTGTCTGTGTCTGTCAGTCAATTACTCCTTTTTCTGAGTCATGACACGGAGCTAAAACGTTTAATTCCCGCCAAGTTTCTTACCGGTTTTTCTTGGCTCAGCGGTGTAGGGTTAGAACCGGAAGTAGTTATAATACCTAGACGATTCAAAAGAGTTTGTTGCTATTCCAATTTGAATAAATAATTATTTGACTTTGACTTTATTAGGGTGCAAATCGTGAGAGCGTCCACCACAATGTTTTCACTTAGAACAAAATAGCGTATGTACGGGAATAGTTAGTGTCACTTCTAGACTAGTTGGCCAGATGGCATTAAACACCTAAATCTGCTTATTTAAGCTCCTTTTACACGACCAGCGATCTGAAGTGAAAGATATGCTTTATAATTTTTTCATCACACTTGCTGTCTAAGCGCGCCATTGCTTGCGCGCGTAGCGGGAGTAATAGAAAAGTGAAATTCCCTAGGGAGTAATAGAAATGTCAGTACGTCATTTAATAATATTATGTCTTAAAACTTATTTTTTGGTTGGTAAGTGTGATGAAAAACATTGTATGCATCACGGTCGGTAAGCGGAATACTAACTCGAGTCATAAAAGCCCTCCGCCTAATGGCGTCGGGCTTCTAACACTCTCGTTAGAAATTCCGTACTTACCTCCCTTGATGCACAATGTACTATTTTTTTAGGTTGGCATTTGGCATTCGTGAACAATTTGCTTACCTTGCCAACCTGATATTAACGTTTCCTTCTATGAATATTTTGTTAAATATCAGTCAACTACTTCATACTGAAATAAATGAAATAGTTCAAATAGAAATGAATAATATTTAATTAACGAGTTGACAAATTTTATAATTTTAATAATTTAATTATATTTCTGTACTAAATACGTACTACATTCAGTTCAATATGCGGGCGTTCGGTGTTCTGTTTAGTACGGAATGTTGACAGTATTTGACGTTACCCGCCTTTTACAAAACCAAATTCGAATCCTTAAATTTTTAATTATTTAATTCGACTTGGCTGCCCTTGGCCATTCTGCTTGCCCATTCTGATCGGTAGAAGGAGGACATCGTGAAACTTAACCAGTCGGTCACAATTGACAAAATCTGGATTTACTCTTGACGAAACGCAGAAGCGTAAGCCCAAAACTGTTGATATCGGAGTTCCTTAAAGAAAATGATCACCTCGACACTGGAAATTTCAAATGTCGTAAGGGACATTTTGTCGTAAGTACACTTTGAATTGCATAGAACTCAGAAAAAAAATCTCTATCGATCTGTATAATTCACTTTTTGATATCGTTTCAAATAAAGAAGTTATGAAGTGAATTTATTTTGTCGTAACTTCATATTGCTTTAAAAAAATGTTGTATGGGTCAAATTTTTAATTTGAAGGGATAACGTGTCCATTTTCAACGTAGTATATCCTTCTTATTCATAAATCCCTATGTGGTTAGTTACTACAGCAAAAGAAGGTGCCTTTACGACATTCTATCTGATGAAATTAATACGAAACTTTGAATTCACAATGGCGTAAGGGACAAATATTTTAGGCTTTTTTGCGTTTCAACACAATTTCGAGGATAGTATGGCTCTATTCTCTTAATAAACTGAGTCGTATGTACATATAAATCAAAATAATTTTAAAGTTTGATGTCGTAACTCACCTTTTAATTTTATAAAGTATACGTTACTACATTAAATACGGTACATGAATGAGAGTTACGCCTCAAAAAAGATGATATTAAAAATCATGAAAGTTTTTTTGTGTACGTTATAACATTTTGTTTAGTTTCTTATAGCACTTGCAACAGTGCCGGCGCGACTTGACCCAGGGCGTCTCAGGAAGAGGGGTGAAGGCAGAGCAGTATTTTTACTACCACATAGATATTGCATCGACCAGCGACTCACGCACATTTCCACTTCCACCCCTGGAGCATATACATTGCTCTAACGATTTCTCTCTGGACGGCCAACGGCCAATCAAGGCAAGCCGAGTCCTACAGTTCTTCTTGGATTCTACTCCGACCGACGAAAACATGCCTGAGACGAGGTCACTATTGCCGAACAGCTCGCTACAAGCTTCCCCAATGTTATTATTATCTCCCTGGGAATCATGGGCTTATTTATAATTAGCTGTCTTTTGCTAATTGGAGAAATTTACTCTATAGTACACGTGAACCGTGAACCAGTCTCAGCAGGCTATTGAAAAGTGTAATGAGCTATGATCATTGCATGGGTCAGAGATAGGGCTATAGTAGTAACGTCCGGACATCTGCCATATTATTATCTTTATTATTGTTGTTTTGGTCTAATATCCGCCGCGCCGAGCAGTTATGATATTTTGTCGCAGCCCTTTTTATAAGTCATTACTGATTCTTGTCGAGGCCAGAACATTCCAGATTCTGAAGGCTGCAATTTTGTGTACATCATAAGGTCTGCCTAGGTGAATACTTCTTTTATGCATTTGTGGTCTGCAGAAACACTCCTCTGTTTCTGCAGACCACAAAATGTATATAGGACAATATTGGAATATCCTAATACCCATCTAAGTGTAACTTCATTAAAGTCAAGGGCGTTTAATTTATTCTTGCAGCACTGGACTAGAGTTGTCCTTGAGGGATTCTAGTAAGAGCATCGCAGCTTGACTGTTTTGAGTCGATGTAGATAATAGATAATATTGGTTTTTAGGTTTCTGGCCAAATTGATTTCCATACATAATATAATATTTATGCGCGGAAATCATCATAATATTGACTTCTGTCTAGAAAATTAAGGCCATTTTGGTCATGCTGACGCAAACTCTGACCTTAGGCCTCTCACCTACTTGTACCTGTGGTGCCATTTTCGACAATCATTCTGGTCGTTAGTTCATTTGTATCTTGAGGGTATTTCGACATTCGATGTGCTTGTTTTATTCCCGAAAGCCCAGGCTTTCAAGTTGGTTTTTGCAGGCTATTCAAACACTGAGAACACCCTGTCGTTGTGTGAAATTCATACTCAGTTATTTTGAGGGTTGGAGTAGCTATTCTGTTAGAGAGCACTCTTCGGACCATATAGTCGTGGTTTCATCCCTTTGATTTAATTTCATTAAGGATGGTTTCTGTGAGTTTATTATCGAAAGCACCTTCGACATCAAGGAATACACACCGACCTGTTAGTTTATTCTCTAGACTTTTTCCCGCCGCTTTGGTAACCTGTATTGTGTGCTTAGCTTATTTTTATTTTGTTTCTTTCTGTTATTTTCTTACTGGTTTAGTAAAGAATTACTTACTAACTTACTTACTTTTATGGACCTTGTGACCAGGTCAAGTGGAGTAGTTTTTGGTAAACATGTTGATTTAGACTTTGCGATTTTGCCACCAAGAAATAGAGATGTTAGACTAATAGGTTTGAAGGACTTAGAACGAGTATTATCTATACTCGTTTTTCCTGCTTTTTGGTATAAAGCGTACCCGAAATATTTTGCCAGGTGCGGAAGGAGGACGTCTTGATTTGGTTTTGATAATGTAGGAAACACTTCATAATTTCCAGTCGATTTGAATGGCTTGCATTAACTCAGCGCTCCTTAACCATTTTTTGGGGTAAACCTACAAATGTAGGTTTTCAGTCAGTGTTTCGTTCCTTAAGAATTCCATAGTTCCTTTGACCGCACGTCTGAATAACACGAGTATCATCAAAAAGGGTCATAGATCTTCACGGAAGCAGTTAGATTACTTATCCAGAATTTCTTTCTTTATATATGTTTTTGTTTCGGGCTCAGGTTGCTCTCAAAGCAATTTTTAGATATATGTTTTCACAACACTAAGCTGACTAAAATATACATACCTAACATGTTTGGTTTTATTTTCTAAATATTGTAAAGGGTTATCTAAAATATAATAAATTACATGTGAAATTGATCTCCGTCTATGAAAACAATACAATTGTCAGTACACAACTTTATATTTTCTTGCATTTTTACGCTACTTACTTCAATGAACCTGGAAACTAGAATGACTTTACAACAGAAAATAGTTGTACTGAAGCATGTTATTTGACAGTTACGACAAAGGGGTAGTGTTTTCGTTTTTGTCGTAACAGATTTTCATAAAAATACTAGAAATTTTTGGGGGCGTAAGGGACATGTGTCTAGTAAATTTCTTGCGTAAGGGACACTATCTCCGAAACTATTGAGTTTACAAATATATACCTAATTGTCTAATAAAGATAAAGCTTTTTCGTAGTTATGTATATAAGAACCATCTAATTCGGATGAATATGTAACAAGTTACGATTTTTTTAAATTTTGGTTTTTGTTTTTTGGCTCTCCTGAAAAGTGGACCTTTGTCCCTTACGACATTTGAAATTTCCAATGTCGCTGTTCAAGATAAATGATGTAAATGGTTAAAGAAGCACTAGAAACAATAGCTATTTGTGTATGCCCAGATGTCACTCGACTGTTATAAAAAAAAAAATATTGTATGTGTACCAGTTTATATAATACACTGCCAAAACATTGAAAATGACATGAATACTAATATATTTATAAAACAACTAGCTGCCCGGCGTACTTCGTATCGCCTTATACTTGGAGGCGCAAAACATGGGGCAAGGCAAAGAAAAGACCATTTTTACTTGACTCAACTAAGTAGCTACATCATTCATCACATTATAGCGTACCTACCTATTTAATATACACATACCTATTGAAGAGATAAGATGACTTACGTTTTTCCTCTTGTGGCAATCATCCGGTTAATGCGTTGTTTTAGTTACTAACTGTAATACTTTAAATTGCTTTTGAAATCAATTTGGAGTTTTTTTTACCATTCATTTTAAATGGGTTCGGTCGCAAAAAATTGTACAGTTACATTCATGACATCGTAACGTACGTTACATACGTGACTGAACGTTACATTCATGATCAACATAAAGCTTAGTTCAGAACACGATATATAATTTGTACTATGTAGTACTTCAGGCAAAAAGCATGTCAAAATAGTAATATCAATAAGAAAATTGAAAATTTCTGAAAAAGTGTTATCCCCGCCTTACAATCGGTCATGACCGTAACGTTACACATTTCGTTAATGTTACAATCATGACAGAAAAAAGCAAACGACATCACCTCAAATCAAATTATCACTGAACTGCGAATAAATACAAACAGAGACGTAGTTTCATTGTTTTAAGCGATATCATATCTTTATTAACTTTTATTACCTTGTTTGAAATAACGTCCAATACTTACCCTGCAATTTAACACAAGAAAAACAATTTTCGGCGACAAATCTCGCGTCGACACACATTGTCAATTTTCATTCCAAACAAACATGACCGTTTTTGTTTTCTGAATGTTGGCGTCTTGTTCAATAGTTTTGCCAATAAATAAAAGGTAAAAGCAACCAAATCGTTTATGTAGTATGACAAGAATAGACGTTTTGATGCCGTTATTTTCATGACGTTACACACGCAACAAAAAATTGGACACATTTTCCAAGTTGAATAAATTTATTATGTTTAATGATACAATAATGGCATTTTGTAAATACGTTGAAAAAGTAACCCAGAACTTAAACCCAACTTACGAACACAATAAAGCACAAAAGTTTAGCTAAATGTCATATTTTCCTTAATTAGTGTAGTAGTTGGACAAACTGTTTTTATATGGAGTAAAACTAGTGACAATGGAAAAAAAAACGAAAATATATAGAAAAGTGTAAGGAAAATCAAGATTTCATGGTTCTAACTAAACTACAGAGAGTTTCTTTTCAGATGAATGTGGAATGTATATTCGTTATTAATACAGAACTGATGCCATGACAAAAATAAAATGAGGACAACCAAAAGCAAACTATGGTACAATTTTTTGCGACCGAACCCAAATACACCGTTTAAGCTAGTTTATTCCAACTACAAAAATATGCTTCTCAAAACTCAAAACACAAATCACAGCAACAAGCCTACTACCGCGAAAATCGAAATTCGTAAATTTCGAGGATTTTTCTCTGTCACTTAAACGAATGCGTCATTAGAGTGAGAGAGACAAATCCTCGAAATTTACGAATCTCGTTTTTTGCGGTAGGGCCGCAGTTGACAACGTCTAACAGATTTTTTTTCTGTTATGACAGCTCATTCTCATTCATTTCATTTCAAGCATATTTTTGTAGCCGCATTACCTGCATACACTGGCTCCAGTTGTGCGATACGAATCGGAGCCAGTGTGACATCCACCTAAGGCACTGGCCTGCTACCGCGAACATCGAAGTTCGCAAATTGCGGGGATTTGTCTCTGTCACTCCAACGAAGGCGTCAAAAGAGACACGGCGATACTCGCCCGGCGGTGATAGCTGATAGTATCGAAAGAATCCGCTCATAAATAATGTTACGACGTTCTTATTACACAGAATTAGAGTGCATTGGGACATAGTTTTGAACATTTTTGTGTACACCTTATTTTGTCTTTCTTATTTGATTGCTTCGAGGGCCCTGGACATTAATTCAAACGGCACAACGCTTCTTTCTCACCACTATTTTATTTAATTAAATTCACTTATAAAAACATGTTTATTATTGAAGATCTGTCAGTCGAGTGAAGTTTGAAGGCTCATCATACATAGACAATATGTATGATGAGCTTCCAAATTCAAATAGTGTTAGTCAAGCACGAGTCGATTGCTTGCTAACAACCTTCATAATAACACACCCCCTCAATCGACTCTGCTTGACGTATTATTACAAACACTTCTAATTACCAAAACAAAAATTTCCAAACATTACTCCATCAGATTATAAAACAATTTTAAATAACAACATCAAATTAATCAAATCAAAGTTATTACCATTCTACTCTCCTATCCAACAATTTCGAATACATGTCTAAATAACAGTTTTCAAATTCTTACATATTCACTCATCGCTTCTACTCGTCAACACGTAACGATTGATATGTAAATAAATAAATTTTGTCATTATTAAATTCAACTCGCCTCATACTCCTCATATTTCCTCCACCGCTCGACACATTGTACCAATACATAAATAACTACTAATAACCTTTATCCTCTATTCATCTTCTCGACTTTACTGTTTTCTCCCACTCGACACATCAATCACCTCCTCAATTATATATCGGGAACTCTAATGACAGCCGAGCTAAGAGGGGTAGGATTTTAGTTATCTGCCTCCTAGCTACTCGTTCTTGTTACTAACAGTTGCAGTACTCAGAATCTTGTATCTACGCATCTACGCAGTAGTAGAAAACGAATGGAGAGTTCTAAGCTTGTGTCCATGCATAGATGCATACCCCATAGAAATAACTTCCTTCGTAAGAATGTAAACCCTTCACATAACAAGACAAGAGTGAATCGTTCTATGTCTAACACGGGAATGAATTGATGAACACTGCAGTAGTGACCTTTTATACTGTCAGGCCATCAGCCACCTGTTCATAGGTTGGTATCATCTACCTGCAAACCTGCATGGACCAAGCAAAACATTGCTTATCGTTTTCTAGATTTAGTAACTCATATCTCCGACATATAAAATACATACAATATAATATATCTTGTCTTTTTATTTCTCTCCCACTCGATACATCAATCTTCATTATTACATACTTATACTATAAAACATCTCCTCTACTTTTATTTCTCTCCCACTCGATACGTCAATCTTCAGTCATCCAACACGTACAAACTACTAAATAAAATTATCATTATCTCAAATTAAATAAGTATACATTTAGAAAGAAAAAGAGTACTTAAGGATATTGTCAGAAAACTTTGTAAATATTAAAACGAATAATACTCTCTGACCCGACTTTATGAATTAGGTTTTCTTCGTAATGATTGATGAATAATGATTCAATTACCATATCACATAACATACACCTCCTTAAGTGAATCATTATTAACCACCCCCTTAATTCTTACTTTATTTTGTTCTGGAATCCTTAAGTCTTCTTTCAGTATACATTTACAAACTCGATTAATTATAAAACAAAGAACCCCACATTTTCCGAAAAATAATTTGTACTGTTCACTTTAGCCCGCACTTAAACTACACTCAACAACTCACTTTAATCACTATATTACGATTTTCATCTTCATCATTATTTAAAAATCTTCATTCCCATCATAAAATACATCTAAAAATACATCTTCATTTGTTTCACCTTCATTTGTTTTACTATTCAATCTTCTCAAATGAACATCGCCTTCTCGAAAATTCTCCATATTTCTTCTACTTTTATCTCTTTCTGATGTTCCTCCTTCTCGAACGTTCTCCATACTACTATTTATCTCAATTGAAAATGAAAATGAAATAAAAATGAAAATGAAAAATGAAAATGAAAAATATTTATTTAAGATAAGTTGCATAAATACACACATTAAATGCTAGCGTAATATGTTCCTTGCAAGTTTCTTATCTTAACGTAAAATACAAATTCGGAAATCGGTGGACCCCGCACTAGGCAAGCCTGTGTCGCGGAGACCAGTGCTCAGCGTGTTACATAGATAAGGTGAGGTCGGTTTTTACATCAGTCTAGTGATTTGTCTAACAAAAAGTATGTAATGATATAAATTAAATACAAAAAAAAACACAAATTTATGTTACAAAAATACTTGAAAAGTTATTCTAAATACAAACAAAATGGGAGAAAATTAAAATTAGAATTAAGGTACATTTTTCGGATTCCGTGAAAGCAGGTTAACTCCAGTTTGTGATTTACTTTAGCAACTCCTCAGTTTCGTCGTATGATAAACTTCTACTCGTCAATATAATAAGCCGGTTAGCCAATTTCTCAAAAGCCGTTTAGCTTCATTAACTGAGCTTCCTTTTATTTGACATCTTTTCACAATTTTGTTATAAATGTAACTTGAGATGTATGGATCAAAACGACTGGCAAAAACACTCTGTAATTCTGGAGTTTGTGTACGATAAACTCTTTTTTGTAGTATGAGTGCATAATCGCTAGATGTTATTACTGATTTATGTTTTTTTAGTGATATTTTTAAAATAAAAAGTTGACGCACTGTGAGTAACTGTGATTCATTAAATAGGCATATTGTAGAATATCTGAAAGGCCTCTTCATCATAGTTTTAAGTACAGCTCGTTGGGCTCTTTCGACATCAATAAGTCTTTGCAGCGCTACCCCAGCAAGTGTTACAGTACGTTAAGAGGGATTGACATAACGCGAAATAAACGGATTTTAGTGTGACAATATTTGCTGCATTTCGGAGAAGTCGCATAATGTAACAGATTTTCCTTACACGCCCTGATAATGCGGTAATGTGATCTTTAAAATTGAGATTGCTATCTATTAATACTCCTAAATACTTCAGACATGCTGCTTTAGATAAAGTTGCACAGGAACAATTAATACTGTGGTTACTACAAGTGTGTACCTTTATGTCTTCATGGGTAGGAGGTGCGGAAGCTAAAGTTTTGTAAAAGCAGAGGTATTTCGTTTTATCAACGTTAAGAGTGAGTAGGTTTTTTTGTAGCCAATCTGCGACCAATGTCATTCCTAATTCTGCATTTGTGAAGGCGTCTCTCCAGTTAGGTCCACGGAAAATAATGACAGTATCGTCGGCGTAACACAAGACTTCCGAATTAGTAAGGGGAAGTTGATGCAGATCGTCCATGTAAAGTATAAAAAGTGTAGGACCAAGAATACTGCCTTGAGGTACGCCAAAGCATACGTCTTGGTAACTGCTTGATTCTTGACCTATTTGTATTCTTTGCTTTCTATCACTCAGGTAACTTCTGAACCACTCCAGAATTCTTCCCACTTTGTCTCCTACTCGACCTTCATTGACTCTTCTAACATGATCTTCTTCCTATCTACTATTTTCTTTGTTTTGTGTTCTGCCTTCCGTAATTGTTTCTTGATTTTCATCATGTAATGTCCAAAGTCCTCAATTCTTTTCCGTCATAATTTTCTTCATTTATATATACGTGCTCATCTTCATTTAAAAATTGACTTGCGGTTTTCCTTGACTCGTTGCTATGCTTATTTTGTAAACAACCTTCCGTTGCTATGGTTAATTTTGATAGATATTTATATGTGAAAACTATTATGATAATACGTAAATACTTTCACAATTATTATCTGCTTCCTTAGCGTTCCACTGGGCCCATAACCTCTTATTTGGTTGCTTCGAGGGCCCTGGATATTAATTCAAACGGCACAACGCTTCTTTCTCACCACTATTTATTTAATTAAATTCACCTATAAAAACATGTTTATTATTGAAGATCTGTCAGTCGAGTGAAGTTTGAAGGCTCATCATACATAGACAATATGTATGATGAGCTTCCAAATTCAAATAGTGTTAGTCAAGCACGAGTCGATTGCTTGCTAACAACCTTCATAATAACAATCTTTGACTGTACAGATTACCTGTCATATTAATCTGAGCATGTGTCGCATTAATATGTAATCAACTGAAACGTAAAACGGTTTCCTTATATTTTGACAGTCATCGAAAAGAGTACCGTACTGTCAAACTATACTTTTCTCTCTTTCACTTTACGTGTGACGTCACAGAACTGTCATCGTATTTGCTTGCGGCTTTTTACTCATTTATTTGCAGTACGCTTAGCACATGATTGTTGCGACAGTATGTCGCGGCGAGACAGATTTCCCGTCTTTTACTAACTAAAGAGGGACGGATACTACGGATAGTCTATCTCGCCGCAACATGTTGTCGCATTAATCATCTGCTATCTGGGTGCTTAGCCAAGTTGCCAATCGCTAACGCTTGGTAGCGTATCGTAGTTTTCCCTCTCTGTCACTCTTTCATATTAGTGCGATAAAGACAGTTAGCTGCCTTTCGTTTACGATTGACGATTAAGCGTTAGCGATTGGCATCTTGTCTAAGCACCCAGATTTCAAATTCCATGTCTTCCCTCTCATTCGAATAGTACTGATATATTGAAATAGGTCGACAACTCTGAATTATTTTCTTTATGCTGGCTCCCCACAATGGGCCATCATGGTCTGACGTTGACACATCGAGACTTTGAGAGGTTGTCATTTATTGTAAACAAATCGTTAAACATTTTTTGGTATTTTGTTAACAATTTTAAGTGTTATGGACAAGGATCGGACAAACGCCCGTCATTTCGAAAAACTAACTCTGTTCCGTACAGTAGAGACTTCCTTATCTTATGATGATAACATATTTTATTTTATAAGATATTTTTTTAATAACACTATCACAAAGTATCTATTTAGGAGATCCCAACTCCTTCTTACTTTTATATACCCTGATTGTAATTTATGACAAATAAATGAAATATAATTTTTGATATTGAATTTTGATCTAATGAGTGTATAATTATCTTCTTCGGTTACCGCGATAGTTATTCATGAAATAAACCCATTTTAATGAATTATATCGCGTATATTAATTAACGTTGTAACGACGTTTCGAACAATTATGGTGTGCACAAGTATCTAAGAAATAGTTGGGATCTCCTAAATATATACTTTGTGTTCGTATTATATAAAAAATATTGTAAATAAATATATAAATATCTTAAATTAATAAAATATGTTAACATCATAAGATATGGAAGTCTCTACCATACGGAACAGGGTTATGTTTTCCAAATGACGGGCGTTTGTCCGATCCTTGGTTATGGATATATTTGGCCGACTCAAAATTAATATTTTTTGATGCTTATCAACTCACTACAGGTTTAATTTGAATTCATTAATGTTATTTTTCCTGTTGTCACATTGTGTCAAAACGGAGGTCACGCACAATTTGTATGGGAAAAAAGAATCACTGTTTTCTAATTATCATCACAATATTTACGTGTTTTTACACTGCCTAAACCTTCCCTAGACCTCCACAAACATTTCAATACCAAGATAAGGTAGATCCGTTCAGCCGTTCTCGAGTTTTAGCGAGACTAACGAACAGCAATTCATTTTTATTTATATAGATTGCACAAATGGTTATTAGATCGATGTTTTTATTATATTAAAGACTAGCAGTTACCCACGGCTTCGCCCGCGTTCTAATATCTATTCACTGCGTGTTAATGTTTTCCCGCGATTATTTCGCGTTTGCCTTAACCGATTTAAGTGTGGCGGATGGTGCTTTTACCCGCGGTTCAGCCGTGTTCTATTTATTTTTATCAAGGTCGTATTTGAACTTAAGACCTAAATTCAAGATGGCGAACTTTTCTTGCTATTTTGACTTCAAATTCCATATGAAGAACTTTTCATCTTCTCGGTATCGATTTTTATCAATATTAAATCAAAGTTCTAGAAATTTTAGATGTGATAGCTTCTCACTTTTTGTACCTACCTCAAAATCGTTATGAAAAACCCCCTTGGATCCTAAGATACCGATTTTTAATAAGGTCGGATTCAAACTAAATAAATTCAAGGTGCTGACCATTTTGTGCAAATTTGACCTCAAATTCATTACTTGGAACGTTTTGAAATTTCAGATATCGATTATTATCAAAATCCGCTATCATATTATGGTCATCTTTACCATCTGGTAACCGACAAATGTTTTTTTTCATTAAAGATTTACATACACTCACATAGGTGATTGTTGTGTTTTGATGATAAACTATCATTTGTCATTTCCCAGGCCTTACAAAGATGACCATAATAATCCGAGCTGATTAACATTTGAAGTAAATCAAGATTCTTCTGTTACCGCGAGGATTACATTAACTAATTTCCGGTCATCCGCAGACCACGAACCCTGTAAAGTGTTCAAAACGTCGGAATGAAGTTAAAATTAGTTAATATACGCGAGTTTATCCATTGTCATAGTTTTATTTTAAATCAAGATTGTTACAGTTTCTTGCAAATTTGACTTCTGCTTCATTATGATGAGCAGATCAGTCAGAACTTCAGATTACCACCGATTTTAATGACGAACAATATTGAAACGGAAATTTAATAGGCAGCCTTTTTTGCAGTTTGTTAATAAGAACTTCTGGGATACCCGATACATCGATTTACAAAATTGGATCAAAAATGAAGAAATTTATGGTGACGGCTGTTTTGACTATAAAAAACCTCTTGGATACACAGATAAATAATTTTTTCAGCATTTAAGCCGACACATGTTTCCAACTAATATAATTATGACTGATCATTGAGCTATTTCTTACTAATTAACCGTTACTTTCGAACGGTTCGGACAACTGAGGCAGCTGTGGCAGCTTTTGGTAGTCATGTCATCATAAAAATATGACATTTTCATTTGCCTATGAATTATTATCGGATCCAATATATAAAATTGTTCAGATTCTATGGTACATTAATATTAACTAGCTCTTGAAATTTTACTGTTAACACTGAAAAATACTATTTTGTATCGAAATTATGGAGTCAACTTAAACTTTTGACCGGTACTGTATATCAAACGATATATCGTAGGTATATAAGTTTTATTTGAAAAACTTATCGGTTATGAACCGGGGATTGAACCCACGACCGCTGCGTAGCAGCCGTGCATTTTACTCCTTGACCACAAGCGCGTAATGTATCTGTCTATCTTTTTCATACACACTTAGCGGTCAAGAAGATAATGTGTCAACGGTGACAGTCCTGTCACGGCTTAGGCGTTGAAGAAAAACTTCAATAGTGCGATGTAGAACATTTCGAGTTTTCTCTTCGAACATATACTTAAACATATAACTTGTATATATATTTACAATCTGCATACAAAATGCTTTAATTTGATACCCAAATCATAGCATTTAGATGACATAATAATTATTCTTTGCGCTTTAATTGTATTTTAATGAATCTGGCTTTTCTAGAATAAGTAACAAACATATAAGTTGTACACATATTCGTAATCGTTGTTTGAAGCTCTTCATTTTGATACCAAACTCGATAGGTTTCTTTCATTTTTTTTTTTTGGTTGGATATCATTGAATTTTTAGGGCGCCATATTATTTTAAACGTGACGTCACATATCCTATGTTACCCGCGACGTCACGAGGATTCTAATGATACCTTACACTATTAAAAACGGTTATTAGATTTGAAAGTCTTAGTCTAGTCACGATCTTCACGACCGCTTAACCGTTTTTATTCATGTAAGGTATCATTAGAATCCTCGTGACGTCGCGGGTAACATAGGATATGTGACGTCACGTTAAAAACAATATGGCGGCCAAAAAATTCAATATAATCTAACCAAAAAAAATTAATATGAAGGAAATCTATCGAGTTTGGTATCAAAATGAGCGTAATCCTCTAAATCATAGTATTGTTACGACCATAACATTGTATTGATCACAAGAATAAACGGCAACAGAAAGTCACATCATTAGTATTCATAGTGTGCCATTCCTGATCAGACGACCCTCAAACCGCTTTATTTACACGACAACAAAACCCCGGAAACATCATTCCACACATTACACGGTGTTGCGAACTGTAGCCGTACCATAAAGGTGCGTTCAAACCAAAAGGGCTTTCGCTATAGTAACCCCCCACTCTACGAAATTCGATCGTTACACAAAACGTGATTGGTTGATTTCGTAGAACGGGGGATAGAACAGCGAATTTGATTTGAACGCACCTTGAGCTTCCGCGGCGTTATTAACGCTCGTTTACTTTCTATCGCCAATACGCAATGTACGTGCGGGATGGATAAAAAGTAAACGCGCGTTAATTAACAGTACGGTCAAACCGTACATCATTTTATCCTAAACTCGCAAATCAAGAGGTATCGCTGCATTTTTGGTATGTTATTTAGACACCACAGGACCGTATAAAACCACATTTTGCAAGCAAAAAAAAGTTGTGCTAGCTGCGTATTACATGAAAAACTGCGAAATTTACGGTTTAGTTTCTGATTTTTATTAAAAAAACCTTACGTTTTTGACATTATATGTTAATAAGCGTTTGAAGATTAATAAATTTCCAACAAGTTAAGCTAATAAAAATTACCTTAGGTCTTATAGTTTCAGAGATTCGAGACTTCCAAAAGTAGTCTTTTTTGTAAACTAGTTTTATTTTGAGTTTTGCTAACGTTTTCAGCTTAATATCGCCACACCTGATGATGCTACGAAAAACATGCAATAATGGCCTTATAGCGCACCTAATATTCTTTCATTTAAGGGTAAAATCAGGTCAGTAAACTTTGTAATTGAAAATAAAAACGCGAAATTCAAAAGGCAGGAGGCCCGCTATCTAAGTTTTTCATACAAATCGCAAGTCGTGTTGCAGCAGCGTCATCATAGTGGACACATTACTACGATCGCCAATCCGCTTGCCCAGCTGGCGATTATGGGTATTTTCCTCCTAATGCGTTTATACGCATAGTTAATAGGACAGGCCTATGTCCAGCAGCGGACTATCATAGGCTGATGATGGTGATGATGACATCATATAAACCTCACCGAAAGCAAAAACCGGGTTATAATGTTGTATGCAATTTCATACCCGCCGGGCGATAATGTAATTTTTCACTTTATTGCTATAATGATAAAGTCTTATTTCGTTAAGCAAAATAATATGTAGCACCCGCCTGCGCCCGTCTACGCTGCGGCCAACTCGATTTTCAAAAACCAAAGCCACGGCGAACTAGATTCGCACGATCTTCATTTTTGTTAAATCAAGTAGGCTATGCAGGAAGAAACAAGTTGCGACACGTTGCGGTATCCATTTTATACATTTAATATTTCAAAAAGAATAAGTATAGAAGTTTTCAAGTGATGAAGGTTAAGTATTACTAAGCCTGTTTTTTATTGTCGCGTATAAAGTGAGAAAAGTAGTGTTTAAATGCCTTAGTGGAGCGCCTGGGGCGTAAAAATCATAGAAACCTCAGACTTCCGTTACAGTGGATGAGAAAAAAAAATTGGAATGTTTAGCTAATAACATAAATAGAAAAATTAACTATTGAAAATTTGTGCTTTTGATTTTAAAATAAAAAACCGGCCAAGAGCATGTCGGGCCACGCTCAGTGTAGGGTTCCGTAGTTATTCAAAAACGGCTGGATTGATTATGTTCAAAACAGTTTTATTTTAATGTATTTTAAAAGCCCACTATTTATGATTGTTTTCATATTTTTTGGACCTACGAATCAAAAGTTAGAGGGCCCCAAAAGTTAAGGGGACACAATTTTTTTTCTTCTGGAGCCCTTATCTCCGAAAATATTGACTTGAAAAAAAGTTTCTTTTAGGACCCTCATTTTTTTTAAGAAACCTATTTGTTCACGACGACATAAACGAATAGGTATATGTAAATAAATAAGCATGTTAGTGATAGGTATAAGTGTATTTCCATTGTAATAGGTATAAGTGTATATTCATACGTGATAGGTATAAGTATATTTCCATTGTAATAGATATGTGTTTTTTCCATTGTTATAGGAATAAGTGTATTTTCATATAGGTTAAGTTGTAAATAAAGTGCAGATCGTAATGTGTTTCAAAACAGGGGCGAACCCGGCCCTAAGATAGGCTAGGCTAGAATGCCTAGAGAAAACTAATAGGATTCCAATAGGGGAAAAATAATACGCTTGTTTATCCTATAAGATTCTAATAAGAAAATAGGAAATATCACTAAGACCTAAAAATATTATGTAAAATGATTAATTCAGTAAATAAAATATCGCTACGGGCGAAGGAGGAGCGCGGGACGCGGGGGACGCGACCAGCGGCGAAATCGTATAAAAGGCGGGCGCGCGCGCCCGCAAATCAGTATTCATCGAGCAGCGAAGCAAGCAACACCAAAAAGGCAAGAAAGAAGAGATCCTCCTCCGCCCTCAGCAAGTACAAGAAGAATCCTGGTTGTTTCTCTACCTCACCGCATTCCCGCTATACCTATAAGCACACGCATGCAGTCCATCAAAATCAATCTCCACGAAAGTGGCTTAGGTACAATCCCCTCAAGGGCAACTGCGTACGGTCACGTACATTGTTGGTCCTTGCGAAGCCGGATCTCTGAAGCAAGACTTATAGCGGGATGCGTGTGACGAGAAGCAACCACGGAAAGGAGAAGGCGAAACCTACCTCTTCGGGCAGCGGCGACACTACGGCAACACCGGGCTCCGAAGAAACTCAAGCAACGGAGATGACGTCGGGTTCCGGCGAGACATCGGGCACGGGCACCACGGCGTGCACCGACGAGACGGCACGTACAGGCTCCACGGAGCGTACGGCCGCCTCGGCACGCACCGAGACGTCACGCACCGACGCCGCGACGCCGGCCGGCGCCGCGGCGCCCGCCGCCGGCAACGGGGACCCGAGGGACAACAGCCAAGCCGGGGCAGCCGCCGACACGTCGGGCATCAGGGCCACGCCCGCCGCCAGCACTGCGACGGTGGTGGAGCGTCGTGCCACTGACCTCATGCCGCCCCCCCCCCCCCCCCCCCCGCGCAAGATCGACGAAGCCTGCGCGTTCACACAGGTCCAAGGCATCCAGCAGGAAGCTCCTGGTGCAGCTGGAAACCCGGGAGAAGATCGCGGAGCTGGAGCTGAAGCGAATCCAGGCCGAAGCGGAGCTAGAGAAGATACGTCTGGAGCGCACGAACCTGGTGTCGTCAGAAGAGGAGTCCAAAGAGGAGGAGGAGGATCTCGCACCACAACGCATCGCTGACTGGTTTCAACGACGGCCAGAAGAGGAGGCAGCGATAGAGCTACTCACGCACGAGGATGAAGATCGACGGGGACCCGCCGCTCGCACGAGGACAAGCAAGCGGCCCGAGCCACGGAGAGAAGCTCAAGCCCGTCACGGATCCGCTCGTGACGTTGATGTATCGTCGCTGACCGCCGCCATCACCGAAGCCTTCAAGTCAAACAAGTCACGCAAGTTGATAACCGAATTGCCGTTATTTAGCGGCCTTTCTAGTGAATGGCTACAATTCAAGGCAGCGTACAACGAGTCCGCGCCGAGCTTCACTGACAGCGAGAACGTCGCCCGTATAAGGAAGAGTCTCAAGGGTGGCGCCTGGGAGGCCGTGAGCGCCCTCCTCATCAGCCAGCCGCACCCCGAGGACGTCATCAAGGCGCTAGAAAGAAGATACGGGAGGCCGGACGCGCTGCTCATCAGTGAAACGGAGAAGATGAAGGGACTGCCGCGCCTGAATGACAACCCACGTGACTTGTGCATCTTCGCGAGCAAGGTCGCGAACACGATAGCCACTATCGAGGTACTGAAGAAGCCGCAATACCTACACAACTCTGAATTGCTGCGATCGATAGTGGAGAAGCTGACACCAATCCTTCGATACAAGTGGTACGACTACGCGGCTGCACAGGAGGGCGCACCCGAGCTGAAGAAGATGGCCGAGTTCCTGAACAACGAGGCCGACAAGTGCGCACCCTACGCCGCGCCCGAGGTCGCCGCGGAGAACAAGGACACAAAGATCATTAAGAAGAGGACGGAGCGCGCCTACACAGTGACAGCGGAGCCAGAGAAGAAGAAAGAAGAGAAGATGGGCTGCCCGCTGTGCAAGACCGCCGCCCACCAGCTGCCGGCGTGCCAGCAGTACCAGAAGATGGACACGAGCGAGCGCTGGGAGACGGCGAAGAAGAACAACGCGTGCTACAGGTGCCTGGTGAGCACCCACCGTCGCTTCGTGTGCCGAGCGCGACCCTGCGGCCATCAGGGCTGCACTATGAAGCATCGCCGCCTGCTGCACTACGAGAGGGCGCCGTCAGCCACCGCGTCAGCAGGGACTCCAGCCAGCGAGGAGGTGGTGGCAACCATGAGGGAGGAGGTCGTCGCGTCAGCACGAGCGAGCAGCGGCTTCCTCAAGATAGCTCCTGTGATCCTGCGGGGCCCGGCAGCAGAGATGGAGGTCTTCGCCCTGCTCGACGAGGGGAGCACCGTGACGGTCATCGAGGACGCTGTCGCCGACGCCCTCGGTCTGGTGGGGGCCGCCGAGCCCGTGCGGATACAAGGCATCTACGGGAAGGCATCGGCGCACAAGAACAGCAGAAGAGTCGACGTGCACATCAGGGGGAAGTACTGCGGGAATGAATACCCTATGACGAACGCGCACACCGTCGGCAATATGAACTTCGCTACGCAGTCCGTCAGCAAGAAAGAAGTAAACAAGTGTCCGCACCTGCGCAGAGTGCCGCACAAGATAACATACGAGAACGCGAGGAGGGTACTCATCGGACAAGACAATTGGGACCTCATCGTGTCACGCAAGCTCGCGCATGGTCGGCGCGATCAACTCGTCGCATCGAAGACTCTGCTGGGATGGGTGCCGCACGGAGCACGGACACCGCGAGCGAAGCCGGCAGTATACTACTGCGCACACGTCACTCAAGACGCTCGAGAGAAGAAGATGGAAGCCATCCGCGAGGTCACCAGCGACGAAGAACGGGAGGGAAGCACCGTCCCCATCGGCGGGAGCGAGCTAGGGAAGAAGCTCGACCTGCTGCGGGACCTTCATGAAGACAGCATCCACTTCCGACTTCGAAGAAGAGCGCCGCCAGAAGAAAAAGAAGACCTCCGGCCGCCCACGAAGAGAGAAGCTCGGCCCGCCCGAGCCGACTGGTCACAGGCCACGCCCACCAAGACGTTCGTGGCCCACCGCCTCGCCGAGATCGAAGACAGCACGAAGAAGAACGAGTGGCGCTGGGTACCGTCGGCAATGAACACCGCCGATGACGCTACCCGCGCGGCGCCAGCTGACTTCGACGCGAAGCACCGATGGTTCAACGGACCGGCGTTCCTGTACAGCGAAGAGTCGACATGGCCGCGAGAGGACAAGACCGAAGCCCCAGCGACCGGCGAAGAGAAGGCGTGCGGCGCGGTCTACACGAAGCCGCATGAAGAGAAGCCCGCCGCCATACCGAACATCGAGCGCTTCTCAGACTGGACCCGGTTGTTGCGAGCGACTGCGCGAGTGCTACAATTCGTCGACCTCTTACGTTGCAAGCCCGACGTGCCGCCGCCCGAAGTCGAAGACACCCGCCTCATCGCCGCCGCTAGAAGAAAACGAACGCGAGCGAACGAAGAACGAGACGGGGCCTGGAACAAGCGCACGCCGAAAACCGCCGGTACATCGAAAAAACGCGTTGTACACGAAGAAAGAAAATACATCGCGTTAGAAGCAAAATACCTACTGGCGGCCGAACAGCTGTTAGTACGCGCGTCACAAGAAGACAGCTACGCGAGAGAGAGACAGCGCATCGCGAGCGGACACGCGCCGGACAAGGACGATCGACTACGCAAGCTGAGTGTCTTCATGGACGAAAATCGCCTAATTAGACTACAAGGAAGAATAGCTGCCGCCAGCGACATAGAAGAGGAAACAGTTCGGCCCGTCGTGTTACATGGGAAACATTATTATACACAGTTATATGTTTCTCATATACATCGGAAGTTACATCACGGCGGCACCGAAATAGTAGTGAACGAGCTGCGGCAGCGAGTGTATATAGTGAAAATAAGACCCACAGTTGAAGCGGGTAAGTTGGGTGGTCAAAGAAAACACCCAAACGCTTACAAAAAAAATATATTAATTTCAAGAAAAACCCAGTATTAACTGTAGGTACTAGGGGTGGTAAAGTTCGTTAAGCCTGACTGGTTTTCCGCCGGTAGTGAGGTACTCCCCCTGTTGTCTGCTAGGCGGTAGTGCAGTCCTGGGGTGACTCTGGAACGTTCCGGGGAGCGCCGTAGCTAGCGGGATGTATGTCGCAGTCCCTCCGTCGGTGTCCACGCGTGCTCTCAGGCCGGCCGAGACAAGGAAGTAGGTGGCACGACGCGTGTAAGGGTAAAGTTGCACCCTGGAATTACATCAATCTTGCTTAGGACCAGGAATTTAACGTCCGGCCGGTATGACCCCCAACGATGTCGCCAAGCTAGCAGCAAGGGAGCGAAAAGTAGCTGGTGGGTATGCATACTCAGAACGGAGTTACAGGAAGACAAAGGAATGTGCGGAAGCAAGCTTGCAAACTTATAGCCCTTTTAGAAAAAATAATTTGTAACACGATAATTAAAATAGGGCATTCTCATTACATTTAAATTACTTCGTAGGGCACAATATGCACAAAAAAACTAAAATACTAAGATAGGGCAAATGTATGGGACGCCATTTTATAACGGTACTTTACCGTTACGGAAAGCACATACGTGTACATGGCAATTTAATTACACAGACCTTAATAGGAATTTAAGCATGTAGGAACTCACTAAAACATAATTGGAAGCGAATTAGCAATGATAACTAGCACTTCTTAAAATCTAGATATATAACGTTTCAACACTTACCCTTACGGGGTGCAAGACGATATGTAGCTTTACGGGTACGAAGACGCCATTATATTAAACATCAGGACTACACTGAGGTTACAAAATATGATTTTCCCCATATTTAAATTTAATAAAATTTATTAGTGTGCAGCGCGTATGACGACACGGGCCTCCCCGTGAACGCGACTGCACACGTCCTCTGCTTAAGACGTAAGCACTGGGACTGGCGAATGGCGGGACGAGGCGCAAACGCAGCAAGTAGGAGAAACCCATACATAAAAAAACTGCTGACGCGGTTGCTATCCGCGCCAGTACAGTCGTGCGCACAATCGCGTATACGCTTTTAGAGTTTTATAGCGAAATCTATTACTTATTTCTTTTTAAATCGTGAATGATAACGTGCAACGTTACATTACCCCGCGCGCCACCGAAGGATTTTATTATTCTTGAATGATAAAATCCGCGCTTTCAGTACGTATTCGCATTCTGCATACAAAAAAAACTTCCATTCTTCACGCGTTCAAACTAAGCGAAATAAATCTATACAATAAAGATTTAGCGCATCCTGACAATTGCTAGGTACACTGTCCAAGCATGGACAAGTGACCCCTACGAATACCAAGCGAAACAGATGGATAAGGGTGGTACCTTCAAATACTTAAACACAAACGGCACGGCAGACGACACTGAGCGTGCGCACCGCACACGACCGTAAAGCCCTGCATGACACGACAGACGACACTCAGTGTGCGCACCGTTGATAAAAATGAAACACGTACGGCACGGCAGACGACACCGAGTGTGCGCACCGCACACGACCGTAAAGCCCTGCACGACACGACAGACGACACTCAGTGTGCGCACCGTCGATAAAAATGAAACACGTACGGCACGGCAGACGACACCGAGTGAGCGCACCACACACGACCGTGAAGCCCTGCATGGCACGACAGACGACACTCAAGTGTGCGCACCGTACGCGACCGCCCTCTCGAGCGATATCAGACCCACTCGATTTGTTCGCGTAACTCTTGAACGGTAACGCCAGGAATATCCCCGCGAATTGCAACCTCATACTCCAATTCAGGTTTTTGCAATGACAAAAATTTTACCCGGTGAGCCATTGTAATGTACCAAAAACTAAAATATGTACCGGAAAAACTATATGTACCGAAAACTATGTACCAAAAAATAAAATGTACCAAGGAAAAAAACTCCAACCGTGATAGGGTAAGTGTTGAGCGTTACTAAAACTTAACCTACTCCGTTCTGTTACAAAAGTGGGTAAAAAGAACGTTTGGTTGATTAAGGAAAAGAAAAAAAATATATAGACTTAGTAAGAGGCAACAATAACAACGCCACCAAAACACAACACGATAGTAGCGCAAAATACAGGAAAGGAAAAAAAATAAATAAATTTGCAACTAGTGTGTACAGTATAAAGTGTAAAGAATCACTATAGTAATTAAATATATAAAACAACGCTTGCGTGACTCAACTGAACTAGAGTTCTGCAGCCAAACTAATTACAATTCATAAAATTAACACAAAATAATAATAATATGTATATCACAGAAAACAAAATATTGCAATCACTAACACTTGTGACACCGATTGCACCTACAAGCGATATGCGTAAACAACACAGAGTAACGAACACAACAGAGTAACAAATTTGCTAACATAAAATGCCGAAAAGTGCTAAAATACAAACAAAAATAAATTAACTAGAATAATGTGTCACAAAATTAAAATTGATAAATAATTAATTAAAACAACGATTTATATATTAAAATCGGTAAAAATAAATCGTTCCTATAAAAAAAAATATGTTAAAAAAAATAAGTTAATAATTTAAAAAAAATGACTAGAATTGTTTAATGAAACAAAATTAAAATAATAAAATAAATAATAATTTTAAAACTCGTAAAAAAAACCAAAAATCGTTAAAATGGACGAAATCGTCAATCGATAAAACGAAATACGTACACACTAGTTGCTGCAACCAAAAAACAAAAAGCAACGTTTCACAAACATAAAAAAAACAACCAACACCAACTACTTCTACACAGCGGAAACCAGACTTTGACCACGTTAAAGGGCGCCAATGAAACTTTGACCACGTTAAAGGGCGCCAATGAAGCGGGTAAGTTGGGTGGTCAAAGAAAACACCCAAACGCTTACAAAAAAATATATTAATTTCAAGAAAAACCCAGTATTAACTGTAGGTACTAGGGGTGGTAAAGTTCGTTAAGCCTGACTGGTTTTCCCCGGTAGTGAGGTACTCCCCCTGTTGTCTGCTAGGCGGTAGTGCAGTCCTGGGGTGACTCTGGAACGTTCCGGGGAGCGCCGTAGCTAGCGGGATGTATGTCGCAGTCCCTCCGTCGGTGTCCACGCGTGCTCTCAGGCCGGCCGAGACAAGGAAGTAGGTGGCACGACGCGTGTAAGGGTAAAGTTGCACCCTGGAATTACATCAATCTTGCTTAGGACCAGGAATTTAACGTCCGGCCGGTATGACCCCCAACGATGTCGCCAAGCTAGCAGCAAGGGAGCGAAAAGTAGCTGGTGGGTATGCATACTCAGAACGGAGTTACAGGAAGACAAAGGAATGTGCGGAAGCAAGCTTGCAAACTTATAGCCCTTTTAGAAAAAATAATTTGTAACACGATAATTAAAATAGGGCATTCTCATTACATTTAAATTACTTCGTAGGGCACAATATGCACAAAAAAACTAAAATACTAAGATAGGGCAAATGTATGGGACGCCATTTTATAACGGTACTTTACCGTTACGGAAAGCACATACGTGTACATGGCAATTTAATTACACAGACCTTAATAGGAATTTAAGCATGTAGGAACTCACTAAAACATAATTGGAAGCGAATTAGCAATGATAACTAGCACTTCTTAAAATCTAGATATATAACGTTTCAACACTTACCCTTACGGGGTGCAAGACGATATGTAGCTTTACGGGTACGAAGACGCCATTATATTAAACATCAGGACTACACTGAGGTTACAAAATATGATTTTCCCCATATTTAAATTTAATAAAATTTATTAGTGTGCAGCGCGTATGACGACACGGGCCTCCCCGTGAACGCGACTGCACACGTCCTCTGCTTAAGACGTAAGCACTGGGACTGGCGAATGGCGGGACGAGGCGCAAACGCAGCAAGTAGGAGAAACCCATACATAAAAAAACTGCTGACGCGGTTGCTATCCGCGCCAGTACAGTCGTGCGCACAATCGCGTATACGCTTTTAGAGTTTTATAGCGAAATCTATTACTTATTTCTTTTTAAATCGTGAATGATAACGTGCAACGTTACATTACCCCGCGCGCCACCGAAGGATTTTATTATTCTTGAATGATAAAATCCGCGCTTTCAGTACGTATTCGCATTCTGCATACAAAAAAAACTTCCATTCTTCACGCGTTCAAACTAAGCGAAATAAATCTATACAATAAAGATTTAGCGCATCCTGACAATTGCTAGGTACACTGTCCAAGCATGGACAAGTGACCCCTACGAATACCAAGCGAAACAGATGGATAAGGGTGGTACCTTCAAATACTTAAACACAAACGGCACGGCAGACGACACTGAGCGTGCGCACCGCACACGACCGTAAAGCCCTGCATGACACGACAGACGACACTCAGTGTGCGCACCGTTGATAAAAATGAAACACGTACGGCACGGCAGACGACACCGAGTGTGCGCACCGCACACGACCGTAAAGCCCTGCACGACACGACAGACGACACTCAGTGTGCGCACCGTCGATAAAAATGAAACACGTACGGCACGGCAGACGACACCGAGTGAGCGCACCACACACGACCGTGAAGCCCTGCATGGCACGACAGACGACACTCAAGTGTGCGCACCGTACGCGACCGCCCTCTCGAGCGATATCAGACCCACTCGATTTGTTCGCGTAACTCTTGAACGGTAACGCCAGGAATATCCCCGCGAATTGCAACCTCATACTCCAATTCAGGTTTTTGCAATGACAAAAATTTTACCCGGTGAGCCATTGTAATGTACCAAAAACTAAAATATGTACCGGAAAAACTATATGTACCGAAAACTATGTACCAAAAAATAAAATGTACCAAGGAAAAAAACTCCAACCGTGATAGGGTAAGTGTTGAGCGTTACTAAAACTTAACCTACTCCGTTCTGTTACAAAAGTGGGTAAAAAGAACGTTTGGTTGATTAAGGAAAAGAAAAAAAATATATAGACTTAGTAAGAGGCAACAATAACAACGCCACCAAAACACAACACGATAGTAGCGCAAAATACAGGAAAGGAAAAAAAATAAATAAATTTGCAACTAGTGTGTACAGTATAAAGTGTAAAGAATCACTATAGTAATTAAATATATAAAACAACGCTTGCGTGACTCAACTGAACTAGAGTTCTGCAGCCAAACTAATTACAATTCATAAAATTAACACAAAATAATAATAATATGTATATCACAGAAAACAAAATATTGCAATCACTAACACTTGTGACACCGATTGCACCTACAAGCGATATGCGTAAACAACACAGAGTAACGAACACAACAGAGTAACAAATTTGCTAACATAAAATGCCGAAAAGTGCTAAAATACAAACAAAAATAAATTAACTAGAATAATGTGTCACAAAATTAAAATTGATAAATAATTAATTAAAACAACGATTTATATATTAAAATCGGTAAAAATAAATCGTTCCTATAAAAAAAAATATGTTAAAAAAAATAAGTTAATAATTTAAAAAAAATGACTAGAATTGTTTAATGAAACAAAATTAAAATAATAAAATAAATAATAATTTTAAAACTCGTAAAAAAAACCAAAAATCGTTAAAATGGACGAAATCGTCAATCGATAAAACGAAATACGTACACACTAGTTGCTGCAACCAAAAAACAAAAAGCAACGTTTCACAAACATAAAAAAAACAACCAACACCAACTACTTCTACACAGCGGAAACCAGACTTTGACCACGTTAAAGGGCGCCAATGAAACTTTGACCACGTTAAAGGGCGCCAATGAAGCGGGTAAGTTGGGTGGTCAAAGAAAACACCCAAACGCTTACAAAAAAATATATTAATTTCAAGAAAAACCCAGTATTAACTGTAGGTACTAGGGGTGGTAAAGTTCGTTAAGCCTGACTGGTTTTCCCCGGTAGTGAGGTACTCCCCCTGTTGTCTGCTAGGCGGTAGTGCAGTCCTGGGGTGACTCTGGAACGTTCCGGGGAGCGCCGTAGCTAGCGGGATGTATGTCGCAGTCCCTCCGTCGGTGTCCACGCGTGCTCTCAGGCCGGCCGAGACAAGGAAGTAGGTGGCACGACGCGTGTAAGGGTAAAGTTGCACCCTGGAATTACATCAATCTTGCTTAGGACCAGGAATTTAACGTCCGGCCGGTATGACCCCCAACGATGTCGCCAAGCTAGCAGCAAGGGAGCGAAAAGTAGCTGGTGGGTATGCATACTCAGAACGGAGTTACAGGAAGACAAAGGAATGTGCGGAAGCAAGCTTGCAAACTTATAGCCCTTTTAGAAAAAATAATTTGTAACACGATAATTAAAATAGGGCATTCTCATTACATTTAAATTACTTCGTAGGGCACAATATGCACAAAAAAACTAAAATACTAAGATAGGGCAAATGTATGGGACGCCATTTTATAACGGTACTTTACCGTTACGGAAAGCACATACGTGTACATGGCAATTTAATTACACAGACCTTAATAGGAATTTAAGCATGTAGGAACTCACTAAAACATAATTGGAAGCGAATTAGCAATGATAACTAGCACTTCTTAAAATCTAGATATATAACGTTTCAACACTTACCCTTACGGGGTGCAAGACGATATGTAGCTTTACGGGTACGAAGACGCCATTATATTAAACATCAGGACTACACTGAGGTTACAAAATATGATTTTCCCCATATTTAAATTTAATAAAATTTATTAGTGTGCAGCGCGTATGACGACACGGGCCTCCCCGTGAACGCGACTGCACACGTCCTCTGCTTAAGACGTAAGCACTGGGACTGGCGAATGGCGGGACGAGGCGCAAACGCAGCAAGTAGGAGAAACCCATACATAAAAAAACTGCTGACGCGGTTGCTATCCGCGCCAGTACAGTCGTGCGCACAATCGCGTATACGCTTTTAGAGTTTTATAGCGAAATCTATTACTTATTTCTTTTTAAATCGTGAATGATAACGTGCAACGTTACACAGTGAAAAACGCAGTGTTTAGTGTGTGTGCTACGTAAGGCTAAACCGGCCGCCCCCGCAACAGGCGACCTGCCCGCCGCCCGTCTAGCCCATCACGCTCGGCCCTTCACATATACGGGCCTAGACTACTACGGGCCGCAGGAAGTCACAGTGGGGCGACATCGCGAGAAGAGATACGTCGCGCTATTCACCTGCATGACATCGAGGGCTGTGCACCTGGAGCTGGTCGCCTCGCTGAGCACGGACTCCGCCATCAACGCGCTGCGACGGTTCATCGCTCGTCGTGGGTGTCCTACGGAGTTATGGAGTGACAACGCAACGGCCTTCCGAGGAGCGGATCGCGAACTCTCAAACGCGATCAAGGAAGCTGCAGCAGCAAGGCATATCAACTGGCGGTTCCTGCCCCCCTCCGCCCCGTTCATGGCTGGGGTGTGGGAGCGAATGGTGCGAACCGTGAAGGAGGCGATGAAGGCTACGCTGCACGAGAAGTACCCGAGCGACGAGACCCTGCAGACCCTGCTCGCCGAGGTGGAGGCGACCGTGAACTCCAGGCCCCTGACCTACGTGGCTGTGAACCCCGATGACCCTCCAGCGCTGACTCCGAACATGATCCTGCTCGGGCCGGACTGCTACTCGCCGGCACCAGGAGCCTTCGAAGAAAGCGACGCCAACGCACGCCAGCACTGGAGGCGCGCGCAGCAGCTGGCAGACTCCTTCTGGCGGCGATGGGTGCGGGAGTACACCCC
This sequence comes from Thaumatotibia leucotreta, assembly GCA_025490895.1. NCBI lineage: Eukaryota > Metazoa > Arthropoda > Insecta > Lepidoptera > Tortricidae > Thaumatotibia > Thaumatotibia leucotreta. Next base: position 63,248 of record JALPQI010003046.1, read on the forward strand.
GATACTCCAACACCGGCGGGAAGTCCTCCATATAAGTATTTATATTTTCCGTAATGAAAGGTTCCCCGACTGCAATCTAAACAAAATATAGTAAGTAATAAGACAAGCGCCTATATAATTGTGCAGATACGCTCACAAGAATTAATCTGAAAAAAGAATTATTTGTTACCTTTCAGTTCGCTTAAAACGGCAGTCGTGTTTTTTAATTTTTTAATTATTTTATTTATTTGAAACCTTTTAGAGAATCTGGAGATTCCTTAAAGTTGGAAAGAATTTCAAAAACCGACTTCGCAGAGGGCTGAAGCTTCGCTCTTGGGGCCCGAGGAGTTCCCATCCCGCTAATTTTGGGCGAAGCCGAAGGGCACGCCACGTTAGGGCAGGAAAATTGCTGGAACCAGTGTAAATCTATGTTGCGCGAGTTAGAAGGGCGAGTTTCAGGGTGGGAGGCCGAAAACTGAGCTCGGGGAGGCCCGGACCTTCACTTCGAGGGCCCAAGCATGTCGCTTGCAAATTTAAAGAGAGGCCGAAGGCCGAGCTGCGAGAAAATTGAACTACCATGCTTCTTCAAATACCCCAGCATCTAAAAAACCGACATCCGCGTAGGGCCCAAGGCACGACGAGCGAGCCCACACGGTACATCCGTCCCTCTTAACTGATTTAGTAATCGAGTCGGAGGGCCCAACGTGCAACGGTTCGCTTCGAACTCCAACGAAGACTTAAAGCCGAGCTCTGCGTAGAGCCAACGGCCAAAAGCGGCACTCAGAGGCGCGCAAGTTCGCGAGGCGTAAGGCCGAACTGCCAAAGCCCAGCACTACCACGTCAGCCAACGGGATAGTGTAACGTTAAAATGGATCCGACGATCGTTTCAACAACCTGCAAAGGCCGTAGGACGTACTCCGCGTAGGGCCAAAGGCCCGAATCGTTCCTCCGAGCGGCGCTGGTTGGCGCGGCCTAATTCCGAGCCCCCGGCCCGGACCACCGAAGCCAGAGGTACAGACTATAACTTAGAGGGCCCAAGTGTCACTTGCAAGAAATTTAAAGCAAGGCCGAAGAAGGGACGAAGTACTTGAGCGTAAATATCGGGGTGCTTCAAGCGCGAGCCCGATGGTCGGAGTCCCGACGAGCGAGCCCAAGCGGTACAACCATTCTTCTTAACTGCCTTAACAATCGAGCCTAGCGCTACCACACTACCTACGTGATGGAATAGTGTAACATGAAAACGAATTGGAGTTCCGTAGACCAGAAGAACGTTTCCACAACCTGCGAAAGCTGTAAACTGAGCTCTGCATAGGGCCGAAGGCCCGAAGTGTAAAGAGGCGCCGGCTTGCAAGCTACCAGAGCCCAGCGCTCCTTCGCTGTACAATGGAAAAGTGTAGCATTAAACCGAATTTCACGGCCGCAGGTCCGAAAAATCGTTTCGAGAAAATGCGGAGGCTGAAAGCCGTGATTCTCATAGGGCCGAAGGCCTGGAGTGCGGCCACCCGGCGCGCTTGCCTGCGAGCTGCGTGAGACTCAAGTTTCCAGGCAAACCGACCTTCATTCGTACCAACTCCCCTGCGCAAATGTTAAGGCCAAACCCGACCCTGATCTGATCAAAAGCCAACAGTACAACGGTCAAAACCTTGCCCCCCCCCCCGCTTTAGCACCCTTAGAACACATCTAGCACCATATGTCTGACTAAGCTCGTTTTATAGTGACGTTGTTGTTCTTATCATGTGCCTAATTACAAATTTTACATTTAACAAAAATTGTAGGCTCATATTTTTGATGAAAAAAAAAAACGGCGCATATGAAATGTCTCGTACACGATACGTATAGCAATTTTGTTTGGCCACAATTGCTAATGTGATTGTATTTTAGGGACATTCCTCTGATATGCGAATCATATCGTACGTTATTTTTGATATTGTATTCTGGCCGTTCTGCGCAACGCTGGCCCAATACTTGTTGGGCACTTCTCAATGAATTGATTCTTGAATTTCATCGCAGATGTATGCAAGCTCCCTCACAATGTTTTCCTACACCACACAAAATGTTAAGTTCGCACCACGATTTTGATACGAAATCGACTGTTTGGGCTATAATTTTTTCAGCATTTAAGCCGACACATGTTTCCAACTAATATAATTATGACTGATCATTGAGCTATTTCTTACTAATTAACCGTTACTTTCGAACGGTTCGGACAACTGAGGCAGCTGTGGCAGCTTTTGGTAGTCATGTCATCATAAAAATATGACAACTTCATTTGCCTATGAATTATTATCGGATCCAATATATAAAATTGTTCAGATTCTATGGTAAATAAATATTAACTAGCTCTTGAAATTTTACTGTTAACACTGAAAAACACTATTTTGTATCGAAATTATGGAGTCAACTTAAACTTTTGACCGGTACTGTATATCAAACGATATATCGTAGGTATATAAGTTTTATTTGAAAAACTTATCGGTTATGAGCCGGGGATTGAACCCACGACCGCTGCGTAGCAGCCGTGCATTTTACTCCTTGATCACAAGCGCGTAATGTATCTGTCTATCTTTTTCATACACACTTAGCGGTCAAGAAGATGTGTCAACGGTGACAGTCCTGTCACGGCTTAGGTGTTAAAGAAAAACTTCAATAGTGCGATGTAGAACATTTCGAGTTTTCTCTTCGAACATATACTTAAACATATAACTTGTATATATATTTACAATCTGCATACAAAATGCTTTAATTTGATACCCAAATCATAGCATTTAGATGATATAATTATTCTTTGCGCTTTAATTGTATTTTAATGAATCTGGCTTTTCTAGAATAAGTAACAAACATATAAGTTGTACACATATTCGTAATCGTTGTTTGAAGCTCTTCATTTTGATACCAAACTCGATAGGTTTCTTTCATATTTTTTTTTTTTGGTTGGATAACATTGAATTTTTAGGGCGCCATATTATTTTAAACGTGACGTCACATATCCTATGTTACCCGCGACGTCACGAGGATTCTAATGATACTATGGGAGGTTGAGGGTGTCCAGAAATAATAATTGCTCGTAACCACTTGATTGTAAGTAAATGTTATATTTAGTAACTGTTTTAGAATTTACAAATATCTTTTACACCTTAATTTTACAGTTTTCTAGTCTAGTTTCTTTACATTGACCGTTATCTCCCACTGCTGCCGACAGAATACCCGCTTGTTACTTTATAATTATTTTTTTAAATCTATTACCCACATATTTATTTCTTTATAATACCGTCAATAAAATCAATGTTGCTAACAGACGGCCATTCTGTCGCAGGAATGTCCCTATTCCGAATAATGCTCGGCCATTCTAAACAGGGCGTATGACCTCATACAACTATTTAATAAACTCTAGCACATCAAAGAGAAAGAAGAAAAAAAAACTTCCAATTAAACGAAACAATTCAAGCTGAACTAATTATCTTATTAATAAGTTGCTTTTAATAAACAGAAATATGAAAAATAGAAAGACTGTAATCTCTTTTACATTGTTATTATTATATGTTTTGTCCATCTTGGGGTGACTTTCATTCACTACGTCTCGAACTCTCGATTGATTTAATTACACGTTCCACTGTAACACTACACGTCACCGTAGACGTAATCATTGGTGTACACGTCACCGTAGACGTGATCATTAGTGTACACGTCACCGTAGACGTGATATCATACTTTTTTTTTCCCATGTCACCGTAGACATGATCAATTTTTGTCACTCGCCAGAAACCAGTACGGCGCTGTGTCTTCCTGTATGATCTACCGCTTGCCACCCGAGGGCTACGGTCTGCTTCAATCACGTTCTGCCACCCGCGGGTCAGATACGATCTTTAATCTTAATACCATTGAAATCTCGACTTAATCATTCCTCTAGTGACAGCTGCCGATACTATCACACTTTATAGCCAGCCAGTACCTAAGCTGTAAAGAGTAGGAATGGGAAGGGTTACTTACTGTACCTTACACAAGAAGAAAATAAATAATATTTTAAAAGACGTATTATTTTTTTTTTTTTATACATATATTTTTTTTTATATTTGATCATCTTTGTCATTACTTTGGGAAGCCAACACAGACTCATCGCTATCGGTTTCGTCAGCACTGTTCGCCGGAGATGTTTGAAAGGTAACCCAATGTTTAAGCTGATCGGCAGGAAATATATTACTATACTTGCGATTGGAGTGACCTTCAATATTGGTGATTTGGTACCTATCGTTACCGAGAACTGACTTTATCTTAAAAGGGCCACGATGCTTTGGGGCTAATTTCTTACTTTTCCCTTTATCAGGATTATGATTTGGGATCATGACTAGATCTCCTTCTTTAAACAATCTTGTAGGCGCTCTAGTTTGGTCGAATCTTTCTTTCATCTTTCGTTGGTTATTAATGATATCATCTTGAACTTGTTCTCGTATTTCATCCCTTTCCTCGATTGTGTTCCCCGTTGACAACAGATCATCCATGTACGGCATGGCAAGTTCATAGCGCTTGGTGCCTAAGGACTTGTTGATCATATTTTGGAATACAGCCGGAGCGTTAATGAGTCCAAAGGGCATTCTAGTGTACTCGTAGTGCCCATCGGGCGTAACAAATGCTGTATATTGACGGGAATTTTCTGATACCGGTATTTGATAATAGCCCGATGCGAGATCCAGACTAGTAAACCAAGAATTTCCGCTTAACCGGTCTAATTGGTCATCGATCACCGGCATGGGATAAGAGTCCTTCACGGTCTTTTTGTTCAAGGAGCGATAGTCCACACATAATCGATATTCCTTATTTTTCTTGCGCACCAGAACTATGGGACTGGCATATGGCGAATTCGACTCCCGAATAATATTATTAGCTAAAAGCTCGCCTATCATCTCTCTAACTTTCGCACGCTCACTGAACGGTAGGCGGTAGGGCCTATAACTAACAGGTGTCTCATCATTCAAACGAATTGTCATTTCAGTGATATTAGTCAATCCCAACTCATTCATATTTAGAGCGAAACAGTCCCTGTATTTATTGAGTAAAACCAGTAAGTTTTCTTTTTGTTCTTCTGTGACTTTAGGGCCAACGTTCAACATATCTATGGCGATTGGTTGTCTTGTTTCGTTTGATAAATTTACTGCTTCATTCGAAATTGAGATTGTGTTGATATCATAGTTATTAGCATGCAATGCAATGGAGTCATTCGTAGGCAAACATATGGCGCGTGCTATCATTTTATTCTTGTCTAGTTTAATCGGCAGCCTTGACCAACTTACAACAAAGCAGTGCCCTTTGCCTTCTTCGAATTTATATACTCCTTGTAGCAGAGCATACTCGCAACCTTGCTTCATACACATATTACCCGGAATAAATAGAAAACCTGTGTAAGGGTTGCTGGTTTCGATTTCAAGAGCGATCATACCTTCAAATACGGTATCAGTAGCGCTAAATACTTGTATTCGTGTTGTTTCGGATTCATCACAGTACAATGTTAGCTGGGAGCTCGTTTTAAAAACAACTACATTCGGCAACTCTGTTAACGATTGACCGATTAAAACATCCGCCTGTAAAAGCTCGTCACTAACAACAAATGCTTCTATAACTGCATCGACCGCATCTACCTGAATATTGACCGAAACCCTACCCAATGGTGTAACACAACCGAAAGCGAATCCCTTCATGTTTGGTAAGTTGGTTTTATCGAAGACTAAGTTTAGGTTTTCTGCAAGTTTTAATTTAATTAATGTACATTGGCTCCCAAAGTCAACGTAAGCTGTGCACGGTACATTATTTATGGTAATATTTTTAAAATACTTGCCATTTGGATTATTCTCCTCGGTTGTGATCTGCATAACGCGATGAGCAGATTCATCCGCCCTTTTTTCGGAATTTTTATTCAGTGTGTCGTTCGAAGATCCACTTTTGTTAGGCATTGTGGACCCAGGACACTGAGTTGCATTATGACCGAGGCGATTGCATTTCTGACATCGATTTAAAGGTTTTTTGCAAGCATCAGCAGTATGACCCAGTTCTGTACAGTTATAACAACGGGTAAACTTGTATTTATTGCGAGGCTGAAAAGTTGACGTTGTTTTGGTTGCGTTGTTAGATGTAGCATCGGTTTGCTTCATTTGATTAAGTTTAATAGGTGGCCCTATTCTCTTTTGCATGTGACTTTTTTTTGAGATACGCCGTAAATACCTAAGTAGCCGAGAAGGTCTTCTGAAATTAGAGCCCTGCGTGTTCAATCTCACATTGTGGTCAAATATCCCGTTAATAATGCAGTCAACTGCGTCTCTTCCAATGATATTACACATACGAACTAAACGCGCCTTGTCGTGAAAGTACTCTTCCAGCGACTCATCTCTTTTACTTCTCCGCTCAAGCATTTCATTCAACCTATCAGCGTAATTTCGGTCATCTGGGAATGTTCTCAGTATTTTGGTCTTCCACTGTTTCCAACTCAAACTTACAGAGCTTTGGCCCTGGTACCAGTTTTTAGCATATCCGATGAGTTTTGGTAAAGCATAATAAACAATTTCCCTATCATCCCAGCCATAGATTTTTGCAGTATCATCTACTTTACGTATCCATATAGCCGCGGTTTGAGTATTGGTATCTGGGTCAAACTCAGGAATTACATTTTGAGCTCCCTCAAATCGCGTGCCCCGATTTTCTATAAGTTTCGAGAATTTATCAAAGAAAATATCAGAAGGAGTGCGTTTCTTATTCGCTCTGCGTTGTTTACGACGCCTGCGGTCAACATCGGTGCTAGACGATGTTACTCGTGTACTAGGCGACGAACTGTGTCTGCGTTTGTTAGCCCGTCGTCGGTAGCTACGGCTAGGTCGCTCACGTTGACGTTCCCTTCTATCCTGGTTGCGCGCGCTGCTTGAGGAAGAGGCATTGCGACGCCGAGTGAATCTATGCACGGTAGACATTTTACGTGAACGATAACGGCCACGTGAAGCTGTACTAGCTTCAGAGGAGCTAGTAGCAGATGTTGACGAGCTGCTGGAGGAACTATTGTCGCCGGAGCTCATATGGCGGCGAGATTGACGACGAGATCGGCTTCGATATGTTTCTCGTTTCCGCTGACGCCGTATTCGAGTATTCGATTTTGTCTGCCTACGTCGTCTGCTCCCAGTACGCGTTGGCGACCGGGACTGCCTAGCGTCTCTTCTCCGCGCATGGCGAGGGAGTGGCGGAGTGTACGCCGACCTGACCGGCGATGGGCTTGAGGAGCTCATCTTTTAAGTTTAGGAGAGTCTGTATTTACATTGGTATTTAGCAGATGCAGTAGGATGGTTAGTGAGGAAGAGAAATAGGGTAAGACAAATAAACACTGCATTAATTTATTGACATTGATAAAACAGTAGGTATTTTAAAATATATAACGTAGGTACCTATCCAAATTAAGCATATATGTAGTAAATATACAAAATTTAGATATATGCTAAATTAAATATACATAGCCGATGTTCCATTCAATTCCAATCATACGCTTAGTTTTCCATAACATGGAAATAAAAAGAATATGTGATATTCTATCGATATGTCAGCTATGAAATGTAACTACTTCGATAAATAAGTAGAATCATGTTGAAACGCACATACTTAATATTAATGTCTTGTATTATAATCACATAATATTCTTGCTTATTTACTTCGATTGACTTGATGTTTTATTTGTGTGAAATTCGGCATACAGAACTTGTATTTTTTTTGTTTAGTTATAACAAACATATTTAATAACATATGAGACACGAATATATTCAAATAAAAATAAAAAGAAAGCAATGGGTTGTCTTTTTCGTAATTTCGATATTCGCGAAGCACAATCATCGCTGCATCACACTTTTCCAGTTTATGTTGATCTACGTTAACACATATTAACTGCCCTGAATCTAGGGATCAACTTACATTGGACGGTGCGCGTGAAAGTGAACACGCGTTTTGTTAATTACTGTCTTGTACATATTTATGATAGGTAATATTACAGTGATTTAGATTTTAGATATCTTATATCGTCATTAAGTCATAAATCATAAAAATAATTAAAGCAAGAGTTCAAATTTAATTGTCCAAACGGGATATGACAATCATTGTAAAATGTATCAGAATATAGGTAACCTCTTTTAATGATTATTATAAAGCGAGCTTATATACCTGTGTACAAGTATTCTATAAAGAACAAATGTATGTTTTCTTTACAGAACTGGTAGATAATACTGACACAATTTACCATTTTTGCAATTTACCTATGACAAATTCCATACCCACTTTGAGGATTTCATGGTATTAATTGCATTGGTTAATTAGATAATACCTATGGTAGGCGTGGTAATTTTAAAATACGTAAATTATAATGTACATACCTGAGGTTTCTCTCAACGTTCTTACCACTTCGGATATATGGGAGGTTGAGGGTGTCCAGAAATAATAATTGCTCGTAACCACTTGATTGTAAGTAAATGTTATATTTAGTAACTGTTTTAGAATTTACAAATATCTTTTACACCTTAATTTTACAGTTTTCTAGTCTAGTTTCTTTACATTGACCGTTATCTCCCACTGCTGCCGACAGAATACCCGCTTGTTACTTTATAATTATTTTTTTAAATCTATTACCCACATATTTATTTCTTTATAATACCGTCAATAAAATCAATGTTGCTAACATACCTTACACTATTAAAAACGGTTAAGTGGTCGCGAAGATCTGCGCGTTTAAAGAAAATATGAAACATACATAGGGGCTGAACACATATACTCTCCTTTTGGCAGTCGTGTAAAAAAACTGGCAATGTTAGGGACCTGAACAACTACCGACCAATTTCTCTCGCAACGATCATTGCCAAAGTGTTTGATGCCATGCTCAATACACAGTTAGACCAATATATGCATCTTCATGATAATCAGTTCAGGTTTCGGCCTAAATTGTCCACTGAGAATGCCATACTGTGCCTGAAGCATGCCGTCAGATACTACACCGATCGTGAGACTCAGGTCTACGCCTGTTTCCTCGATCTGTCCAAGGCCTTTGACCTGGTGTCTTACGAAGAGTTATGGGAAAAGCTCGAGGATATTAGTTAAATTGCCGAAAGAAGTTATAAACATATTCAAATACTGGTACAGACATCAGGTTAATACTGTCAGATGGGCGGGGGCAACGTCGGAACCTTACCGGTTACAGTGCGGGGTGAGGCAGGGGGGGCTTACCTCCCCCTCTCTCTTCAACCTCTATATGAACGCACTCATCGTAGCGCTCAGCAGCCAGCATGTCGGATGCCATGTGGATGAGGTGTGTGTTAATAATCTAAGTTACGCAGATGACATGGTGCTGCTGAGCGCGTCGGTGTGTGGGCTCAGGAAGTTGATTAGCATATATGTGAAGAGTACGCGCAAGAACATGGCTTGAAATATAATGTGACCAAAAGTCAGTATTATATGGTCTTTGAGGCTGGTGGAAAACGACCATTTAGTGTGCCACCCATCAGGCTAAACGGTATGCCACTAGAGAGGGTGACACAGTTTAAATACCTGGGTCATATCCTGACGGTCGACCTCAGGGACGATGCTGACCTAGAAAGGGAGCGGAGGGCGCTCTGCGTACGCGGCAATATGATAGCCCGTAGGTTTGCACGGTGTTCCAGGGATGTAAAAGTAACCCTATTCAAAGCCTACTGTACGTCCCTGTACACGTGCAGCCTGTGGGTGAACCACACCCAGAAAGCGTACAGCTCCCTCCGGGTCCAATTCAATAACGCCTTCAGGGCGGTGATGGGGTTACCTCGTTACTGCAGCGCGTCGGGCATGTTCGCTGAGGCACGCACCGTGTGCTTCCATGCGACCATGCGACTGCGCGCTGCGTCCCTTGTGCGCAGGGTGCGGGCCAGCTCCAACACCGTCCTGGCGATGATTGCCCAAAGGATGGACTGCCCGTATATGCAGCATTGCTGCTCTAGGCATATTAGGTTAAGTTAGTGATGTATGTTAGGTTAACTTAGTAATTTATTGTTATTGTATTATGTTTTATGTACTATGGGTTGTGTGACCTGAAATAAATCAATTTTATTTTTATTTTATAAACCCACACTCGAGTTTTAATGCCCTTCATTATGTACAGTTACATAAACTATTGATAAATTTTTTCACCAATTTACACACGTACAGCACACCACTAGAAGAGAAGTAACTCAACAGACACAAATTAGGTTGTTGCGATAAACCTTCAAAATAAATGCTCCCAACAGAAATTACACGCACAGAGAAAAAGTTTTCACGTAACCGAGCAGCACACATACGAACATGATACGAACGAAATAGTGTTGCGACACACCTTATGAATGAATATGTGTCGAAAATGCCTTATGGCTAAAATACTATTACCTAATTTAAAAAAAAAAATAAGAAATTATTATTGTGAAGACAGTATAAATAAATACTTTTGACAAATATATGTTAACTTCACAACGTTGGCATATCAAATCGATCCGATTACAATAAAACTCATAGAATAGATTCATTATGTACCTACAAATAGAGAGTTTCTGACACAAACAATATGTATTTGTCAGCCTCCGTAGCCTAGTTGGTAGTGACCCTGCCTACAAAGCTGGAGGTTCCGGGTTCGAATCCGGGCGAGTGCATTATTTGTGTATTTATTTATCACAAATATTTGTCCTTGGGCATGGCTGTGTATACAGCGTGTATATTTGATATAACCGCAAACTTTAGGGGGTCTTAGTATAGGCACTACGTAAATTAATATATTTATCGTAAAATTATTTAAAAAGGCGAACTTTTTTTTTGATATAAAATAATCCAGCACGCAATGTAAAGCTTTGTTGTTGTTTGTTGATAATAAACATCGTAATGTCACAACTGTCACTAGTGATAAGTGTACACCGTACATTGCTGCTCAAAAAAAAAATTAATTACGGCATGGTAGTTAACGCCAAATTAATAATTGTCATAAAAGTTAGATTATAATACTTAAATCTACCTCTGGTTACAATATGCGGCTATATTTCATATACACACTGTATATTTAAGTATCTATAGGTATATATCTATTATATACAGGGTGGCCCATTCAAATCGGTCAGTATGGGAAAATCTGAAACTATATGACATACGACGATCTGTTCTTAGGAACCATGTCATCGATTTTAATAATAAGGAAAACTGCGTTGATAAATATGAGAAATACAAAACTTTTTTCTTAAGATTTACACAATAAACACCTAGTAAAATAAATGCGAGTACGTGAAAACAATGAATTCCATTCATTTTAGACATCATGTTTCTTAGAGACATTTACTGCTTAAGACCTACACAAACGATATTTGAATAGAAATAGTGTAAGTTTATTTTTTCGAAACAACAGAGTTCGATTTCCTAGCTGGGTACAGTTTTTTTTTCAAATGTATGAATGCAGTTTTTCTTTTTATCAAAATTGGTGACATAGTTCCTAAGAACAAATCTTCGTATGTCTTATAGTTTCAGACTTTCCCATACTGACCGATTTGAATGGGCCACCCTGTATATCGTCGCCTGGTATCGACATCACAAGCCTTAATTGAGCTTACTGTGGGACTAGGTTGATTTGTGTAAGATGTTCCAAGATATTTATATATTTTTATTTTTATTTTACCAGTTCATCGACTCACAAAACAAAACGAATCGTCGCCAGAAACGGTATTTACTAAAAGTTCTGGTGTGCTATGCTGGGTCATTTTCGGCAGTTCTAAAGAGGTCTATGCTCTGGTAAAAATATAAAAGTGACAAAAAAATATATTCTGAAATCTCAATTTTCTCATAGTTCAGGTGTGCTATGCAGGGGCATTTTCGGGAGTTCTAGGCTAGTTTTTGATCTTAAATGATAGTGACAGCTCTAACATTATCAAAACCAAAGAGACCTCTGCTCTGAAAAAAATATTAACCCGGCGGGAGTGTGGCAGGGTATCTCATACCCTGCGTTTGACTTATGTCAATATATTTAGAGTTTATTTTTGTTTAACTTTTTTTCACCACACTCTCGCTGGGTAGTGACAAAAAAAAATCAGAAATTTAAATTTTTTCGAAGTTTAGGTGTGCCGTGCTGGGACATTTTCGGTAGTTTTAGGCTAGTTGTTGACCTTAATCGATAGCTACGGCTACGATATTATGAAAACCAAAGATTTCTCTGCTCTGGAAGGAAAATAAATATTACAAAAAAATATTCAATTTTCTCAAAGTTCAGGTGTGCTATAATAATAAATAATAAAATTTATTTATTATCGACAAGCAAATAGTACAGGTAGTAAACAATAAAGTGACTTAAATTCTATAACATTTCCTTATGCTTATCTCTAGACTAAGACTAAAACCAGCAACGAATTAACTTAAGTACCCGCACTAGGCGAACCTGTATCGCGGGGACCTTAAACAAGTTAGTTTGTATCTGGATGATATTGCCGGTTGACAAAATATAATAACATGTTTAGTCGGCTACATCATCTACAACATATTTTACAAAAGAACAATAAAACTAAATTCTAACTAAGATAACTAAAAATTATCTTACTAAATGACAACGTTAACTGTTTCTAATTTGAAAAACTTTTTCCGTGTCTTCATACGATAGAGTGGCAAGCCACTTATTAATAATTCTTGAGGCTTCAGAAAATGAGCTATTTTTGATGTCAACGTGTTTTGTAACGGCATTATATATATGAGAAGAAATATATGGATCGAAGCGCTTAGCAAAGGTTGTTCGTACCTCAGGAATTTGTAATCTATAAAATCTTTTGCTCAACATTTTTTTGTGTTCTATAGATCCAAGTATTTTTTTGTGCTTGACAGTGACTATTTTAGAAATATACAATTGGCGAACAGTGAGCACATCGCAATGCTTGTAAAGTAAATGTGTCGGGTAGGTGGACGGTTTTTTAAGCATTGTCTTCAGGACAGCTCGCTGTGCTCGTTCTGCCTCGACCATCGCAGTTTTGCCAGCGCTTCCCCAACAAGATATGCAATAAGTAATAAGAGATTGACATAGTGCTATGCTGAGGCATATTCGAGAGTTCTTGGCTTTTTTTATCTGAAACGATAGTTACGGCTCTAATATTATCAAAACCAAAGCGTTTCCTGCTCTGGTAAAATATAATAAAGACAAAAAAATATATTCCGAAATTTAATTTTTCACATAGTTCAGGTGTTTTGATATTTAACGATTGCTAACTACTCTGATTATATAAAAAGCAAAGACTTCTCTGCTCGGGTTAAAATATAAATGTGACAAAAAAGGATTCTGAAACTTCATTTTCTCTTAGTTCTGGTTTGCTATGCTAGGGCAGTTTCAGCAGTTTCAGGCTAGGCCAGGCTAGGAGCTTGCTCTGGTAAAATTGTTTCTCTAAATCATCTCCGAAAATTGTTTGTACGAATATTACATCGCAACCAATTTTTCGCATAAAGTCATTTCGCCGAAAGATCATGTTCCAATTGAATCTTATGAAATCGTTTCATTTCCCAACTAAATGGTTGGCAATTATATCTTTGGGCTTGGTTTCTAATTGGAACTTTTTGTAATACATATTTTCATGTGGTTTATGGTTTAGTTGGCATTTAGTTAGCTAAATTATTAATTTTTTTGGGTATAGTATCATTTACTTTACAAGGATGTAACTTTCATTTGGGGCGATTTTTAAATAGGTATGCGGGGTTTTATATTAAAATGTTGATAAACAATAAAACGCGGGTTCTAAACAGTAATTTAGATGAACCCGATGAGGGATCGCAATGCCGGGGGAATAACAAAACAGTCGGTTCTGGCAAATAACAAAACAGTCGCTGTATGGTCACAGTTTCACCTAACACTCCTCCTCGCTTCGCTCGTCGTCGTACCTAACAGGACTCTTTAAAATCCGTTTTATAATAATTCTGCCAAATGAAAAGTTGTCATACAAAAAGTTGCTAACTGTTGGTTGTCAAAGTGAACCATCGGCGAAATGTTGGTTGGCAAATGAAATTCGGACAAAAAAAGTTCGGAGAAAAGGCAGAACCCCGGTAAAATTATAAGGTTGACAAAAAATTACTGAAATTTTAGTATTGTCAAAATTCGGTATGTTATGCTGGGACATTTTCGGCAGGTCCTGGCTAGCTTTTAATTTTAAACGATAGATTCTGTTCTGTATTTATCAAAACCAAAGAGGCCAGTAAGAAAACACTTAACGAAACAACCTTTCACTAAAATAAAAAAAAAATGAAAAATCCGTTGATTAAAATTTCTATATTGGACACTGGTTTTGTTATGAAAGTATTAAAAAACCGGCCAAGTGCAAGTCGGACTCGCGCGCGAAGGGTTCCGTACCACTATCAATTTATTATTAAAAAATACAGTTAAATCAATCTACCTCAAAAACTATAGGATATATAATATTTTCTTCGGTTACCGCGAGGATTACTCATGAAATAAAACTATGAAAACGGATAAACTCGCGTATATTAACTAATTTTAACTTCATTCCGACGTTTCGAACACTTTACAGGGTTTTTTAGTACTGGCAACATTTTTTCAAAATTATTTTAAATTTCCTTATTAATCAAAATTGTATGTTTTGGTTAAATGCATGATGATCTTAAGATGTACTACAAATGTTTTTTGAAAAGAGTTGTCCCGCTGAGTTTCTTGCCGGTCCCAATTTTGGGATACCTTCCTAACAATACAATCATACAAAGGAAGGAAATACTTCTCAGGCAGTGGCGTAGGGATAGAACCGGCGTAGATTATTTATTTTGTCTCTTGTCTTCATTCTGAAAATATTTGTAATGAATAACTAGCTTAATTTACAAATTTTGTATGTACTATCGGGTTCAAAATAGCGTGGACACCTCTAGGGCGACTTTCCTATGCGCTCGCTTGAGCTCTGTTAGCATAGGTTGTCTTATCCACACTAGATGGCGCTGCTGGCGAAGCGCAATGAACTATTTAGAAGGTCTACCGCGAACTTGGAGAATCGTAAATGTCGAGCATCTATCTCTGTCACTCTAATAAAGGCGTCTTCAACTTGACAGAGACAGATACTTGAAATTAACGATATTTATAGTTCGCTGTAGGCTCTCTGATTATTAAAATATTTTAAATAATGAATATTATCTATCTAATAATATTATTTAGTATACCTTTGTGGTAAATAAATAAAACCACATTTATAAATAATTATGTTTATTCTTAAATCATTAGAAAGAAGATGAGCGCTTTCGAAATGTCAGTTTACTAAAAAACACCGTTCAAAAATAGTTCATTTCAAATATGTAATAATATTTTATAATTATTTACATATTGGTCCGATTATTCTATAATTAATATAAATAAGGCAACATTCCACAGGTTCAATCACTTTGAATAAACATTAAGACACGTCAAAATTATTTACCTTATTTTAATCTTAAATAGACCCAAGTATCAGTAGTTTCAACCAGTCAAATAACTTTCGGAATCGATGTAATCACCTGATATCTATGTATTATGTAAACAGTTTTGAATTGATATTTCATTCATAGTCGTAGGTGAATAAAAATCGATCACTCGGTCAGGCGGTATTTAGCCTAGTGTAGTGCTACCCACCCATTTCAACCAGAGACCCAATATTATTAAACGATGGGCTATCCAGTATTTCTTCGCCTAGGGAACACAGTAAAAGTTACAGACATATTTTAGTACAGTGGATCACTAGCTGTTCAGACTGCCGACGAGTAAATTTTCTAAGAGTATTCACTCGCCCGCGAAGAATAAACTCGCCGATAGCTACCTACTCACTGCTCGCAAGTAGCTATCGGCATGTCGCTACTGCTGATTTGTGATTGTCAAATTGGTAAAGGCCTATTGTTCCGCTTGAGGATAACAACGATTTTCTAGTTGAATTCATACGCAAGAATGCTCAGAAGAGCGAACCTAGAAAGGTTCGCTTTACATTTATTATATCGAGAGCTGAGTGGCTAAACCCGATAAGTCGAGATATTTTTTCATTGAAAAAACAAACCTCACGTAAGTGACATTTAGTTCGTAATTCAAAAACCGGTTTTCTCGAGTTATCGGCTTTGACCCCGCCACCTTCGATACCCCGTAAAACCTCTCGTTTCACATGACACGAGTTGTAACAACTGAGATTTTTTCCCACCTGTTACCACTTTAATATTTGGTGGTATGATACCACTACTGGTATCTACTGGGAAAAAGAAATCCCACGATTTTTAATTCCCAGTTGTTACCACTTGTGGGAATAAATAATAATAATAAATATCTTGGGACATCTAACCCAAATCTACCTAGTCCCACGGTAAGCTCAATTAAGGCTTGTGGGTGGGTGATGTGGGTACCAAGCGACGATATATATATATATAATAGATAGAAAGATATAGATACTTAAATACATAGACAGCCATGACCAAGGAACAAAATATTTGTGATAAATAAATGCACAAATAATGCCCTCGCCGGGATTCGAACCCGGAACCTCCAGCTTCGTAGGCAAGGTTACTATCAACTAGGCTACGGAGGCTGACGCCCCCGAAACTATGGTCTAATACCGTAAAATCACCTAACTATGGTCCAATACTGCAACTATATAATAGTCCACAATTTCAATTCTTAATAAACGTCAGTCCCAATCTTCTTGTTGGGAGCATTTGGAGTTTAGTTAGGTAGTTTTACGGTACTTATTGTGTTTATTCAGGAATTGCTAACGGATAAAAACACAAAAAAATAGGACACTTCATATTTTTCTTATTTTTTATTAATTAATTACAAATTACAACCAATCTTAATCTTAATAAATAATTTATGTCTTGTTAGCAAAAAACGCTGTTTAATCAATTTGCAGTTGCACTTATGAATGATAATACGTATTAAAAGAAATACAAAAGCTGTATCTGATTTTAACCCTATATATTTTATTACTTTACCTACAAGGCGTATTTATTTCAAACCAAAACATAATAGTAAATCTTATGACTGCACAATGGAAGCTAAAACATATTTTTTTATTATATTTGCCAATTTCTAAGAATTAACTTTTCACAGTTATAGATTAATCCTTATTAATATGAGGGTAAGACTCACCATTTTTCCGATAGCCTTAACGTCATATATATATAAGGCTCATTTCTAAACTATCAAATGTTCATTTTTAGAAATCGGCAATTTTAAATAACTATTATACTACAAGATATGTAAGGTTCTGAAATTAAATTACCTTCAAGCTATTGAGCGATTTCATGTTTACATTTTATTTTTCAACGAGTTATGTGCTAAGACATACCATCTTTTGAAATAATTCACTAAAAGTTACCATCAATAGAAATTGATAACATTGTAAACAAACTATCTAAAGAAAAATCCATAATCAAGTACTATTTTATTATTTTAGGATAATGTAATGGCATGAGTTGGTTAAATACACATTAAGTGAGCAGTGTTTATAACGTTGATTGGAAATTAAACACATTTTGAATACGAGATGTGCTTTAATTTAACTAATTTACACCGTAAAAAAAGTGTAAGATTTATAATTAGGCAATATTGTTTACTTTTTATTGAGGTTTAAGCTTAAGTATCATTTCCGAAAACGGAAAAAGATTGAAACTTCGCCTCAATAAAACTACTTAAAGGTATTGGCAACCGTAATATCTATTTAGCAACTGAAATAAACAATAATTACGATTTGTTTTACGAGACTATTACTATTAATTAAAAAATAAAAATCAATTAGTAGATTTTATAGATTGTCATCCATCCACCATCACTATTTTTGGGAATCAAAAGTTTTGACTTAACTTACCAATCCTAGAATTCGACGTTCCGTTGTGTTTACATAAATCCCAGCTGGAAAGTGTTATAAATATTATTGTTTATTACTATTAATCAAAAATACAAACTACTAAACTTCCTTCACTGTTACATGTCATTGTAATCGAGAAATTTAAAGTAAGGGAGTCAATAATTGTCTTATTTAGGTAGTAGTTTTTTTAAACACCACTGTTTCGTAGCCTAAGAAAATTATTATCTTATTGATAAAATATTTTTAAACAATCTTAAAAATATACTTACTTGACTTTAACAAGTCCAGTAAGTGTATTTTTTATATTATTTAATATCGGGTGTAACCCCCCTCGTTATCAATAACTGCCTGTAATCGGGAACGCATTGATGTTATTAAATTTGAACATAAATCTGAACCACGAATACTTTCCCATATTTTTAAGCAATGTGCTTCCAACGCTTCCGGGGTCCTTTCATTTTTATTATCCCAGCGTTGGACAATAACACCCCATACATTTTCAATCGGATTTAAACCCGGTGATCTAGCAGGCCAGGAAATAACTTTAATATTATTTTTGTGTTTTCCAAACCATTCTTTGACATTACGCGAACGGTGTATAGGACAATTATCTTGCACAAACGACACCAACGGCAATTCTGCTTCTGGATACACATTTAGAACTGTAGGTAACATGGTCTCCTCCAACACTTCTACATAATGTTCACTATTTGCACGGCTAGGTATTCTGACAAGTTCTCCCGGACCAGCTGCACTCATCCAACCCCACATGTTCACTGTGATACGCCCCGATTCCATGTTGGGCACGACATGATCGTTGTCGTATCGCGTATTATTTCGACGCCACAAGCTCAGGCGTCCGTGTTGACTGGATTTAAAAGTCTTCTCGTCAGTGAAGACGACACTAGT
This sequence comes from Thaumatotibia leucotreta, assembly GCA_025490895.1. Classification (NCBI taxonomy): domain Eukaryota; kingdom Metazoa; phylum Arthropoda; class Insecta; order Lepidoptera; family Tortricidae; genus Thaumatotibia; species Thaumatotibia leucotreta. Next base: position 81,970 of record JALPQI010003046.1, read on the forward strand.
CCAGTCGTCAAGAAGATGATCCCGAGCAAACTGTAACCTTGCCGTTTTGTGAGCATCCGTCAGCAAAGGTTTGATGGCATGTCTGCGGTGATGGATGCCTTCCTCATGAAGCACACGACGAACCGTAAGCGGACTTGTGCCAAACAAACCGGCGTAGTGTCTTGTGGGCCTAAATCCGTCTTCCTCATATTCCCGCACCATCAACTGACGTTGCTGTGTGTCAATGAGGCGTGGTCTTCCAGTTTTATGCCGGTGGGACAAAGACCCTTCTCCTTGGTATCGATCTACCCATAAAGAAACAGTTTTCCTCTGAAACAATTGTAAAAAATATAATATAATTATTATTAAATTATAATGCAAACATTTTAATACCGAAAAGAAGTAAATTAAACTACTTACGTTGACACCTGTTTCTCTAGCAATCTCTGATTTATTTTTGCCTTCCTTATGCAAGGCAATTATTTGCGATCTGGTTATCATATCAATATTGCACGAAGAACTCATTCTTATAATCAGCTAGTAACGGTAATACACTTTCAATCGTATACGGTAGCAGACAAAGGAACATGCGATGAATCTTTGATTAAGAAAAAAATCAGCACTAGTATGGTATTTAGAAAACTTAAACTTACCCTCTTACGTTTTTATAGTATACATTTTTATCAATATATTGAAACGTTGATATGCCATTCTAACGTTAGTCTTATGGTAATAAAACTGTAATTCCCTTAGCATATTTTACGGATAATATACCAAGGTTTCAACTGACGTTATATTTCGGCGGCTTTACTAATAACACTTTGGTTTAGTGGTTTGCGCATACGGCTTCTAAACTAGAGTGCCCAGGTTCGTATCCCACGAATATTAAACTAATTTGTGTTTTTTTAAATCTTGGCCAAAAAGGGCTTTCCGGTTACGCTACGCTCCGGTGGGTGAATTCAAAATACACAGGATGTTTGAACAGATTTAATAATGTCTCAATAATGACAATAAAAAAAAAACAAAAAGTATCCTAAAAAAAAGATAAGTCAGTAAGTAGAAAAGAATTAGTCTCGTCAGAATACTCGAGGAGTTATAAATAAAGTTTAAATCTGTGTGCACAATTTTTTTTAGTTTTTTGACTATCAACGCCATCTAGGGACAGCTAACATTACTACTAAGATTACCTTTACATCTGTAATAGCCTTGTTACATCAATCCCACAAAGGTGGCGCTCAATTTAGCTTCAAACGATAGTTTTGTTCGATTGCCCAGGCTCTTTTGAACGCTATAGTACATCCACCCTTAAAATTTATTGTCTGTGGTTTAGTAATTTTTCTTTGGTGGGTAGTTTTGTACTTATCTTTCTTATTTTGATGGAGGTAGATCTATCAAATTTCCTCCATTGTCAGTCATCCGCAGACCACGAACCCTGTAAAGTGTTCGAAACGTCGGAATGAAGTTAAAATTAGTTAATATACGCGAGTTTATCCGTTTTCATAGTTTTATTTCTATAGGATATAATTTAATCAAACCAAAAATCGTTGATAGAGTTTATTAATGTGCATAACATATATTTTTTTTAGAATTTTATATCGCGTAGTTTAAAAAATAGAGGGGGGGGACACATTTTTCAGACTTTGAGAGCTGATATCTCGAAAACGATTTGCTTAAATAAAAATGAGATTTGTAAACCTTCATATAATTTTTAAAGACCTTTCTATTAATACCCCACACGCTTATATACAACTAAAAAAATTTTTTATCCCTCGATTACATGTATGAAGGGCCCCCACCCCAATGGTTTTTTTTACAATTTAGTATCGTAATCCTGTAGAGGTTCATACAACACATATCCTTACCAAATTTCGTTACAGTAGCAGTAATGGTTTCCGAGTAAACCGGCTGTGACAGACGGACAGACGGACAGACGGACAGACGGACACGACGAATCTATAAGGGTTCCGTTTTTGCCATTTTGGCTACGGAACCCTAAAAAAGTCGTACCTTCGTGTTTTGATTAAACTTAATTTGTAAGCTTCTTATTTTCGCTTTTGTAGGTAACGTTGCACGTTATCATTCACGATTTAAAAAGAAATAAGTAATAGATTTCGCTATAAAACTCTAAAAGCGTATACGCGATTGTGCGCACGACTGTACTGGCGCGGATAGCAACCGCGTCAGCAGTTTTTTTACGTATGGGATTCTCCTACTGCCTTGGATTTGCGCCTCGCCCCGCCACTCGTGAGTCCCAGTCCAGACGTCTTAAGCTGAGGACGTGTGCAGTCCAATGAAGCGGGTAAGTTGGGTGGTTAAAGGAAACACCCAAACGCTTACAAAAAAAATATATATTAATTTCTAGAAAGACCCAGTATTAACTGTAGGTACTAGGGGTGGTAAAGTTCGTTAAAGCTTGTCTGGTTTTCCGCCGGTAGTGTGGTACTCCCCCTGTTGTCTGCTAGGCGGTAGTGCAGTCCTGGGGTGACTCTGGAACGTTCCGGGGAGCGCCGTAGCTAGCGGGATGATTGTCGCAGTCCCTCCGTCGGTGTCCACGCGTGCTCTCAGGCCGGCCGAGACAAGGAAGTAGGTGGCACGACGCGTGTAAGGGTAAAGTAGCACCCCTTATGGGGTGCAAGACGATATGTAGCTTTACGGGTACGAAGACGCCATTATATTTAACATCAGGACTACACTGAGGTTACAAATATGATTTTCCCCTTATTTAAATTTAATAAAATTTATTAGTGTGCAGCGCGTATGACACGAGCCTCCCCGTGAACGCGACTGCACACGTCCTCTGCTTAAGACGTCTGGACTGGGACTCACGAGTGGCGGGGCGAGGCGCAAATCCAAGGTAGTAGGAGAATCCCATACGTAAAAAAACTGCTGACGCGGTTGCTATCCGCGCCAGTACAGTCGTGCGCACAATCGCGTATGCGCTTTTAGAGTTTTATAGCGAAATCTATTACTTATTTCTTTTTAAATCGTGAATGATAACGTGCAACGTTACACTTTATTTGTTTTTATATTGCTTAATTTATATTATTTGCATAATTATATCGAGTTCTTATCGCTTGGATTATATTTTACAGGCGTATTTTGAGTATACGAAATATGTCAGTTAGATATAGATTTCTTTTAGATATTGATTTAGATATGGACAGATATAGATTTTCCTTATTAATACACATATTAATGTATTATTATTTTTACAAGCTTATGTTAGTTCCATTATATTAATAGGTATATAGTTTGATAAAACGTTAGATATTGATCAGTATCATTCTTAAATTATTAACACAATTATACTAGATTTACTTCTTCGCAATCAACGTAATAATAGATTACGATACAAATGCGAAATAATTTAACACTTTTATTGCGGACGAGTGCTACGCGCTACGCTCGTAGCCGATCCCGTGATTTTTCCGCTTTGTAGCGAAAATGGACCTCCCACAGAGAACTCCCCTCGGGAGTTTCCCGCGCTCAAAGTGTTAAGCTCGAAACGACTGGCGATAAATTTAAATATTTTAAACATGACCGAAGGGAGTATTTTTATTCGACATGAGTCACGAATGTCCTTTTTACACGACTGCCAAAAGGAGAGTATATGTGTTCAGTCCCTATGTATGTTTCATATTCTCTTTAAACGCGCAGATCTTCACGACCACTTAACCGTTTTTAATAGTGTAAGGTATCATTAGAATCGTCGTGACGTCGCGGGTAACATAGGACATGTGACGTCACGTTAAAAACAATATGGCGGCCTACAAATTCAATATTATCTAACCAAAAAAAATAAATATGAAAGAAACCTATCGAGTTTGGTATCAAAATGAAGAGCTTCAAACAACGATTACGAACGTGTATGTAACTTATATGTTTGTTACTTATTCTAGAAAAAACAGATTCATTAAAATACAATTAAAGCGCAAAGAATAATATGTCATCTAAATGCTATGATTTGGGTATCAAATTAAAGCATTTTGTATGCAGATTGTAAATATATATACAAGTTATATGTTTAAGTATATGTTCGAAGAGAAAACTCGAAATGTTCTACATCGCACTATTGAAGTTTTTCTTCGAAGCCTAAGACGTGACAGGACTGTCGCCGTTGACACATCTTCTTGAAGTGTGTATGAAACAGATACATTGGATATAGGTACGCGCTTGTGGTCAAGGGGTAAAATGCACGGCTGCAACGCAGCGGTCGTGGGTTCAATCCCCGGCTCGTAACCGATGAGTTTTTCAAATAGAACTTATACATATACGATATATCGTTTGATATTACAGTACCGGGCAAATGTTTAAGTTGAGACTTTCGGGCGATATTTTGTTTCAGTGTTAACAGTAAAATTTCAAGAGCTAGTTAATATTAATTTCCCATAGAATCTTAACTATTTTTTTATATATTTAAATATTTATCACACGGGTTACTCTCGTAATTTAAGTCGATAAGTAACCCGTGTGATAAATATTTAAATATGTTTGAGTCTTACGTTATTTATAATTCTAAAATATTTTTTTATACATTGAATCCGATAACAATTCATAGGCAAGTGAAGTTGTCATATTTTGATGATGACATGACTACCAAAAGCTGCCACTGCTGCCTCAGTTGTCCGAACTGTTCGAAAGTAACTGTTAATTAATAAGAAATAGCTCAATAACCAGTCATAATTATATTAGTTGGAAACAAGTGTCGACTTAAATGCTGGAAAAATGATAGCCCAAACAGTCGATTTCGTGTCAAAATCGTGGTGCGAACTTGCATGCTTTACGGTGAAGGAAAACATCGTGAGGGAACTTGCATACATCTGCAAAGAACATTTTGTCTAGTACTGTACACAAAGTGCTTTACGGTGAAGGAAAACATCGTGAGGGAACTTGCACACATCTGCGTAAAAATTCAAGAATGTATGAGAAGTTCCCAACAAGTATTGGGCCAGCGTTGCGGAGAATGGCCAGAATACAATATCAAAAAAATTACGTACGATATGATGCGCATATCAGAGGAATGGGCCTAAAATTCAATCCTATTAGCAATTGTGGCCAAACAAAATTGCTATACGTGTTGTAATATGCGCATAAAATTTAAAACTTGAATTATCTTTTTTTTTTCATCCAAAATATGAGCCTACAATTTTGTTAAATGTTAAATTAGTAATTAGGCACATGATAGGTACAACAACGTCACTAGAAAACGAACTTAGTCAGAGATATGGTGCTAGATATGTTCTAAGGGTGCTACAGAGGAGCACTAAAGGGGGGGGGGGGGGCAAGGTTTTCACCGTTTTGCCGTTGGCCGTTTGATCACATCAGGGTCGGGTTTGGCCTTAACATTTGCGCAGGGGAGTTGGTATGAATGAAGGTGGGTTTGCCTGGAAACTTGAGTCTCACGCAGCTCGCAGGCAAGCGCGCCGGGTGGCCGCGCTCCAGACCTTCGGCCCTACGAGGATCACGGCTTTCAGCCTCCGCATTTTCTCGAAACAGTTTTGGTACGATTCGGTTTAATGCTACACTTTTCCAATGTATAGCGAAGGAGCGCTGGGCTCTGCCTTCGGCCCTACGCGGAGCTCAGTTTACAGCCTTCGCAGGTTGTGGAAACTATCGTCGGGTCTACGGATCTCCGATTCGTTTTTATGTGACACTTTCCTTCACGTAGTGTGGCAGCGCTAGGCTCTGGCTTCGATTGTTAAGGCAGTTACGGCTGTACCGCTTGGGCTCGCTCGTCGGGCCTCCGACCATCGGGATCCCGATAGTTACGCTGCAGTACTTCGTCCCTTCTTCGGCCTTGCTTTAAATTTCTTCCAAGTGACACTTGGGCCCTCTAAGCTAAAGTCTGTGCCTCTGGCTCCGGTGGTCCGGGCCGGGGGCTCGGTCTTCGGCCTCGCACACCAGTGCCTCTTTGAGGAACGATTCGGGCCTTCGGCCCTACGCGGAGTACGTCCTACGGCCTTTGCAGGTTGTCGAAACAATCGTCGGATCCATTTTAACGTTACACTATTCCGTCGGCTGACGTGGTAGTCCTGGGCTTTGGCAGCTCGGCCTTCCGCCTCGCGAAATCGCGCGCCTCTGGGTGCCGCTTTTGGCCTTTAACTCTACGCGGAGCTCGGCTGCGCGTAGAGCCAACGGCCAAAAGCGCGTCGCGTCGCAGTGCGGCGCGTTAAATCGAACCGTTGCACTTTGGGCCCTCCGGTTCGATTATTAAATCAGTTAAGAGGGACGGTTGTACAGTGTGGGCTCGCTCGTCGTGCTTTGGACCCTACGCGGATGTCGGTTTTTTAGATGCTGGGGTATGTGAAGAAGCATGGTAGGTACTTCAATTTTCCCGCAGCTCGGCCTTCGGCCTCTCTTTAAATTTGCAAGCGACATGCTTGGACCCTCGAAGTGAAGATCCGAGCCTCCGCGAGCTCAGTTTTCGGCCTCCTACCCAGAAACTCGCCCTTTGGACTCGCTCAACATAGATTTACATTGAATCCACACGTGGCGTGCCTTTCGGTTTCGCCCAAAATTAACGGGATGGGAACTCCTCGGGCTCCCAGAGCGAAGCTTCAGCCCTCTGCGAAGTTGGTTTTTGAAATTCTTTCCAACTTTAAGGAATCTCCAAATTCACTAAAAGGTTTCAAATAAATAAAATAATTAAAAAATTAAAAAACACGACTACCGTTTTAAGCGAACTGAAAAGTAACAAATAATTCCTTTTTCAGATTAATTCTTGTGAGCGTATCTGCATAATTATATAGACGCTTGTCTTATTGCTTACTATATTTTGTTTAGATTGCAGTCGGGGAACCTTTCATTTACGGAAAATATTAATATAATAATAATATACGCTCACAAGAATTAATCTGAAAAAGGAATTATTTGTTACTTTTCAGTTCGCTTAAAACGGCAGTCGTGTTTTTTAATTTTTTAATTATTTTATCACACGTGTATCTTACGACATATTTCACTACAGATGGCCTCCCGAAGATACGACCATACAAATAAATAAATTAAAAAACACGGCTGCCGTTTAAAAACGTACTGAAAAGTAAAAAATAATTTCTTTTTCAGGTTTATTTTTGTGAACGTATCTACATATAGGCGCTTGTCTTATTACTTACGATATTTTGTTTCGATTGCAGTCGGGGAACCTTCATAATATTTATTATATTTTCCGTAATGCAAGGTTCTTAGGCCCGACAGTTCACTTCAAACTAACGAAGACCGAAAGCTGAGCTCCGCGTATTGAGTCAACGGCTAGAAGCGGCCCTCGGAAGCGCGCCAGCTCATTGGGACCAAAGGCCGAGCCGCCAGAGCCCAGCGCTACCACGCTAGGCGGTGAAATAGTGTTATATAAAAATTAATCAAAGAGCCGCAGGCTCGACGATTGTATTGACAACCTGCGAAGACTGTAGGCCCTGCTCCGCGTAGGGCTGAAGAACCAAATCGTCCCTCAGAGGGGCACTGGTTCGCTAAGCCGAAAGCCGAGCTACCAGAGCCCAGACACCGGCCTGGGCCAGAAGCTCGGACTATCACTAAGAATGCCCTGCCCTATCATATCACTTTGAAGAAATTTAAAGCGAAGCCGAAGACGGAGCTGCGAGAAAAATAAGCTACCAAGCCTTTTCAACTACTTTAGCATCTAAATAAGCCCAGCTCCGCGTAGAGCCGAAGACTTGGAGCGTTACAATCGGGGTGCTTTCGGTGCGAGCCGGAGGACTGGAGGCCTTTCTTAACTATCTTAACAATCGAAGCCAGAGCTCAGCGCTATCAGGGCACGTGATGGAATAGTATAACATAAAAACGAATTGGAGAGCCGCAGGCCCGACGATCGTTTCCACAATTTGCGAAAGTTGTAGATCGCACTCCGCGTAGGACTGATAGCCCGAAGTGTCCTCAAGAGGGGCGCCGGCTTACGAAGCCGAAGGCCGAGCTATGTACCAGAGCCCAGCGCTTCTTCGCTATACACTATTCATTCATTCAAGTGTAGCATTAAAATGAGTCTCAGAGCTGCAGACCCGACAATTTGTTTCGAGAAAATGCGAAAGCTGAAGGTCCGCGTATGGCCGAAGAGCCGTAGGCAAAAAAGGGTCTAAATACAATATATTTTTTAACAATTTCAAGTTTTAATTAACATCTCTCTCTAGCTATTCTAGAAAACTGTAAAGTATTCTAATAGGAGGTGCAGGCATGTAGTTAGTGCTTGCCCTTAGAGAATGGTCAAAGGCGCCTAGCCTTGTAAGGGATTGCATATACCCGAGAAATTTGACCGGTGGTGGCTAAGACCGAGTGGCCGAGGGGTACAGGCATCAGCCGCGAAAGCTGAGTACGTGGGTTCGATCCCCACCTCGGACATAGGTGATCTTGGTCGTTTTTCTTTGGTATTATGACATCTAATATTTATAATTTATATAGTATTAAGTAGTGTGACTACTGGAGAAAAATTAAAAGTACAAATCAAAATATTTAGTTCATAAATAATTTGATTTGTGTTTTCGCAATATGTTCAATAGATGGCAGTACCATCTCTCTCTAGCTATTCTAGAAAACTGTAAAGTATTCTAATAGGAGGTGCAGGCATGTAGTTAGTGCTTGCCCTTAGAGAATGGTCAAAGGCGCCTAGCCTTGTAAGGGATTGCATATACCCGAGAAATTTGACCGGTGGTTGCTAAGACCGAGTGGCCGAGGGGTACAGGCATCAGCCGCGAAAGCTGAGTACGTGGGTTCGATCCCCACCTCGGACATAGGTGATCTTGGTCGTTTTTCTTTGGTATATGACATCTAATATTTATAATTTATATAGTATTAAGTAGTGTGATTACTGGAGAAAAATTAAAAGTACAAATCAAAATATTTAGTTAATAAATAATTTGATTTGTGTTTTCACAATATGTTTAAGTAAAAATAGTTTTAAGTTAAACGGTTTTTATTGCACCAAAAACTAGAAAATAAAAATTTGTTGTAACTTACCGTAGATGCTACTTTCTGTAGATTAGTCACGTGAAACTATTATCACTGTAGTCTTCCCAAGTCGGATGCTGAAAGCCACGTTTAGGCACTGGTCTCACCGCGAGCTACTAAGCTATAAACACGAACAAAACATACGCACACCCGTGTAAATAAAAGAGACACGGCGATACTCGCCCAGCAGAGCTATCAGCTATCACCGCCGGGCGGGTATCGCCGTGTCTCTCTTATTTACACGGGAGTGCGTATCTTTTCTTCGTGTTTATAGCCGATAGTTCATAGCTTAGTAGCTCGCGGTGTGACCAGTGCCTTAGCCTCTATGTCAGTGGAATTAAGCGTTACCTAATCAGAAACTTTTACCAAACTAAAATAAAAACGTGGGGCGTTGTTTTAAAGAAACATAGTATACAAGTTCAAAATATGTAATTGTAGCTTTAATTTTGCAATTAATCATCCATCTGTTCCAACACTTGTACAGAGGTATATAACTTTTATCAAGGCCAGAACAAAACTTATTACACTATTGTTGTCTTGATTTCTATGTGTGTTCTTAAATAACTGTAACTAATCACAATTGCGTACGCCCCACGTTTTTATTTCAGTTTGGTAAAAGTGTCCGATTAACGCTTAATCCACTGACATAGAGGCTAAACGTGGCTTTCAGCATCCGACTTGTTTATTTATGATGCCTTTTTGGACAAATTGAACTAAATAAATAATAAAAAAAATATTTTTTTATTTACACGACTGCCAAAAGGAGAGTATATGTGTTCAGCCCCTATGTATTTTACACGACTGCCAAAAGGAGAGTATTTATTTAGGTATTATGTGTTCAGCCCCTATGTATGTTTCATATTTTCTTTAAACGCGCAGATCTTCGCGGCCACTTAACCGTTTTTAATAGTGTAAGGTATCATTAAATCCTCGTGACGTTGCGGGTAACATAGGATATGTGACGTCACGTTAAAAACAATATGGCGGCCTAAAAATTCAATATTGTCTAACCAACAAAAATAAATATGAAAGAAACCTATCGAGTTTGCACGATGGATTATTTTGGCTATTTTGCGAACATGCTGTGTTTATCTGCCAAATTGATTGGAATTGTTGAAAAAAAGCATCCTTCTTAACGATATTTTTTTATTAAATTTATTCTTGGAGATATTAATTATTTAGTCAAACTCCAAAAATCGACCCTCCAAAACCATAGAAATGACCTAACTCATTGTGCACACAAAATTATAGTGCCTCCACAATAGGTATTAATACCGTTTCGATATTAATAGACGTTTCGTGAACAATTTCATTTTCATAAGTAACAAGTTTTTATTGCTGGTTTATTTTATATTTCGTTGTTTTTGGGTGTTATCGTGTTCGATGGGAAATTAACTATAAGTTTATTGATTTAAACTTTCACGATTATCACTCATATTTTAAAGACAAGACAAACGGGTCTTAATCGGGTTTTTAAATATAACTATAAGTTGTCTTGTAGTTTTTCACTATGATACATTATTTATATTATTAGTGTTATACAAATGTATAGGTGATGCGTATTTGTTTACCTATTGATTTTGATTTGGTATGTTGTAAATTTGAACTTTTGGCTCATTTAAATTAAGTGCACAGTATTAGTTTGCCTCTCACTTTATTTTTGTTTTGTACATCCTTTTGGCCGTGTGGTGACGGCAGAAAGAATACATTTGTCACCACCCCAACTCCTCCTGCAGGTGTCGTAAGAGTCGATTAAGGGATTGAAGTGTCACTGATCATATTTGATTAAAGATTGATGATGGGCAGCAGCGTCATCATAGTGGACACATTACTGCGATCGCCAATCCGCTTGCCCAGCGTGGCGATTATGGGCATTTACCTCCTAATGTGTCTATACGCATAGTTAATAGGAGAGGCCTACGTCCAGCAGTGGACTATCATAGGCTGCTGATGATGATGATGATGATATCCTTTTATATATTATCAAGGGTTAGCTGGAAGAGCTCCCTGTGAAACTGCCTCGGAAGACATTGCTATGAGCTCAGAAGTATTTACAGAGTGACAACGAAGATGAAGATATATTATACGAGTATAAATCTACAGTGGACGACTTTTGGCTGATACTGATGATGATGATGAAATAAATTAAAAATTATTTAAGTATGCATCTTCATAGTTCTTCCTTAAAGTAGCTACAAACGATTTTTGTACATTCTTATTCGTCCCTCACACTTCACCAATTTTCAACTTGTTAAAATTAATTGTTTAAACGAGATACGTACATTTTGATTGAGTTGTCGAATTATTTTTCACTTTTTGTGAATTACCCTTAACATGTGTCGTTTTACATAATAGACAACCCTATTACCATAGGAAATCATGAAAACCTTAGAAATGACTTATCTCCAAGGTTCTGTAATATTAATACGTGATTTTTTAAAGTGTTATTAAGAGCCATATTCTGCACTGCTCTACCGGAAAACCTAACGCTACACTGAAGAAACGACCGAGAAAAAAAAGGATTTGTAATATTTACGAAACATTTAATTACTCCAATTTTTGAGTAGATATAGCTGTGTTTGCATTTAATTTATGTATGTTTTTTAATACGTAACTGGTTCCACAAAAAAGTGCGGATTCAATTCCTTTAGTTTAATAATTAAAAATAATTAAAGTTTTCATGAGGTCATTGAC
>JALPQI010003047.1:0-84005 GCA_025490895.1 Thaumatotibia leucotreta
TCCCACATAACCGTTCGTCACCTCCCGCATCCGGGCGGTATGCGTAATGCATTTCTCATCCCCTAAACATAAAAAATGTAAAGGACTTGTGTCCTATATATTTTATTTTCTATAGATTATACGAATTATTCAGTGATCGGAAATTCGGGAGTTCTATACCTAAACTTCGACCTCAGTCTTTTGTTTTGCGTGATGTTGACTAGTATGGAGGCGGACTCAATTTGGTTTTATTAATAAATTTCCCGGGACTTCCTGTAATATGAATAACAGCCATAGAAATGTATTCAAGCAATAAAAGGATTGTAACGAAATAAAACTGGAAATTGCTATTGAAAGAATCGGGTTAAAATGGTTTGGTAGCTGTGCTTTCTGACTTACATCAATGAGGAGGTCTTTAATTAGCTTATTTTACATTTTTTCGTTGCCACAGTAGTTCTGGTATTCGCTGTACTTATAAATTCTTCCGAACTCCTTCCAAATAATACGGGTATTTCCAAAGGTTTTTTTGCCTTCGGGTATCAATTTCACGTATCTTCAACGGTTATGGAACGGCTTTTTAACAACGGTTTATGATTTGCTTTAAAGATTGGATTCTGTAATTAGTGATATTACATCGAATAACTATAGTTTATGCTGTGAATTCCTGGACTTATGATTGATTGATTGTTATTGCACGAGATTTATACTGGAATACTTTTTTTTATGTAAGGTAAGGATGTAGCCGTGTTATTTTATGTTAATACAATTGTCGGGTCTTCCGACCTCTATGCTGACCCAACTGACTGGCCGACTAGACAGACATTCTTATTTGGAACGACGAACTCTAAATGTAATAGGTATTGACACAACAAGACAACGAAATGACGATGACATCAGTTGAAAACAAAGTCTCGACAAGACTATTATTTTCTTCAATTCTACGCCGCGTGAAGATATCTTTCAATCATGGATACAAGACTACCCAGAAATATTATACGACGCGGCAAGTGGAATAATAACATGTACAAAATGTGAAGTCAGTTTAAGAAAAGCACTTTTACTCGGCATTTACTGTCAAGCACGCATCGAGGATTTAAAGTTGATCCACCTTCTGATTTTTACATACATATTTTTTTAAACATGTGCTACATTCCATGGATACCTACAGGTCGAGAATCCTGTGTTTTTTCGAAAAATATATTTGCAGTTGTCACGATAAAAACCGAACACTTAGACAAAGTGTTTGAATGCCAACTACGGCTTATTAAAATAGAAATAAAGATCAAAAGACCAAAAGCTATAAAACGGCTTGTAGTATATGTTGACAAAATTCGCTAAAAAGGCATAACCCAACGACAATTGATACACATTAACCATTTACTGATGTTGCATACAATCCCGGGATCCCAGGATTTAAATAATAAATAATATTGAAGCCGACTCCATACTTGCTTAGCTTAGCTCCCGAATTTCCGATAACTAGTAATATTATACAAGGTGACTGAAAATAAGTTCTGTTCTCAGTGAGGTTTTGCAATGCCCCGTTACCGCCCCGTTACCGAACTTTAAAAATCCCAGGGAGGTTTTTAGGGTTCCGTATGTACCCAAAGGATAAGACGGGACTCTATTACTAAGGCTCCACTGTCTGTCTGTTTGTCACCAAGCTGTATGTCGTGATATTGAGTTGTTGAATTTTTGTTGCCCATCGAAACAAATACTAATAGTAAAAATTTGAATAAAATATATACCGGGTGCTCACGAGCATTCCGAAAGATTTTAACTATGCATTCTAGACATCAAAATAAACAAAAAATATAATGAGACCTAAATGTCAAATCCAACAAATTTTTTTTTCTTTTTAACCGACTTCAAAAAGGAGGAGGTTAACAATTCGTCGAAATCTTTTTTTTTTTTTTATGTATGTTCCCCGATTACTCGAAGACGCGTGGACCGATTTCAAATATTCTTTTTTTGTTTGAAAGGGTATACCTTCTAGTTGGTCCCATTGTCACCGAATCCAGATCTGATGATGGGATCCTGGAGAAATCGAGGGAACTCTTCAAATGTTGTAGGCACACATGACATTTTTCATTTATTTTCGAAGACTAATCAAGTATTTGCATCTAGTCATGAACATCTTAAGTTGGTGATCTGATGATGGAAGGTACAACTCTTTAGCAATTAGGAGTTGGGGGATAATTCTTTAAGTATAACATATTTCTTGTATTTTGGAAGCTATTTGAGTATTTGCCTTTAGGTGGTCATCCTTTCATGTTGGTGAGCTGATGATGTAAGGTACAACTCCTGGGAGATTAGGAGTTGGGGGATAATTCTTTAAATATAACATATTTCATATATTTTGGAGGCTATTCGAGTATTTGCCTTTAGGTGGTCATAGTCTCATGTTGATGAGCTGATGAGGAAAGGAATAACTCCTTAACGATTTAGGGGTTGGAGGATCATTCTTTGTATATATAACAAATGTCATACATTTTCGAGATCTATTCAAGTGTTTGCTTAGTAGTTATGACATGTCGGTTAGCGGTTAGTTATTCTTTAAATAATATTGGCATGCTACCATGCATATTGGCATGATATGCATACCTTTGAAATTGTTTTTGTATTCATATAAGTTCGCCAGTTCAGGTTTTATGGCCTACTACAGTGCAGTACATTCTAATTATAAGTATTTAGAGCATACTGAATAACGATTTTATATTTACACTACTAAAAAGCAAAAAATAAAATATTTTAAAAATAAAAATAAAACCGCCTTCAAAAATTCGGCCGAACTAAAAAGTTAAAAATAATTTTGGTTCCTACTTCTTAGGATTTCCTACCCAAACCTTTAAACCTTTTACCCTATTCATTGAAATAAAACATTATGGCTAGGTACCCTACAGATTTCTTAGAAGTCGGTGCCAAGCCAAATATGTTCACTTTGCGAGTACTTATATGTATTTGATAGAGCTTTGTAATATACTGTCACTCCGGTTATGCTTTCATGAAAATGACTGAGGCAGACCATTCTGTTGATAAAAGCGTAATCGGAGTGACAGTAAGTTACAAGCTCTGTCTAATATATACCTATGAACGTATTCGGCTTGGCACCGACTTCTAAGAAATCTGTAGGGTACCTAGCCATAATGTTTTATTTCAATGAATAGGGTAAAAGGTTTAAAGGTTTGGGTAGGAAATCCTAAGAAGTAGGAACCAAAATTATTTTTAACTTTTTAGTTCGGCCGAATTTTTGAAGGCGGTTTTATTTTTATTTTTAAAATATTTTATTAATACTGCATTGTGAATACTTTTTAACATTTCCAGTACTTTTTATCATAACAACAATATGGTTAAATTATTTATTTCAATTGTTTTTTTAGGTACAGGTTATTTCTTCAAGTCTATTCGTATTTTTTGATTGTCGTGCAAAAGGTGTGGTAATATTAGAACACATTGTCGTAGCATTGTAATAAAAAAGAAGTTAAATGACGAGTTACGTCGAAAAACTTATTTCGAAAAAAGGTTGATTATCTCTGGAACCAAGCCGAATTCAGAAAATTTTATATATACGTAACATTGAAGACTCTAAATATGGCCAGGAATCCAGTATTAAAATCTTTCGGAATGCTCACGAGCACCCTTAATGTAAGGGGGCTCCCATTACAAAAACCGCGATTTTTTGTGATAAATTGATAACGGTACGGAACCTTTCGTGCAGGAGTTTGACTTGCACTAGGCCGGGTATTTTGGAAATTAGTTATAGTTGCAGAAGTAATATAGTAGTAAGTAATAGTTGTAGCACCCAATAGTCTTGTATAGGTATTTTGCGTTTTCAATAATAAAACTACTTGAAAGATTAGTAGTATAGAGACGACTTTTTGACAGTTTAAGTACTGTTTATAAAATTCATACTACCTATATGTAAAAATGTATGAAGAAGAAATCCCCGAAAATTGGGTGGTATATGCCGTAATTGCCACGCTTGGCAGGCGGGTTGGTTCGCGAGCGAAGTCTACTGCTCCAGAATTATCTACAAGGATACTGCTGCTCATCCACGGGTTAAGGACCTACCCGGGTTCATATATTATAATGAGCCAATTGTTAACTTTGAAAATAATTTATCGTATGAACGTATCGAAACCCATATTAAAAATTCGTTTTTAATATACGCGAGTTAATCCGTTTTCATAGTTTTAGTTTTAATATGTAAAGAAAAACAGCCTTAAAATTATTAATAGAGTGAAAAACTACGCGAGCCCTTACAAAGATCGGCTTTTAGCTAGTTTATTACATTCTTGGAGACGATGCGTTCGAAAATTAGGTACTGATTCTTGCTTCTCAGTGTAAAATATGTAGAACTTTCATTAACTGACCCTCGTTTTTATTAATATTTACATTAAGGCTGTGGCCCCAGTCCGCGCAGCTGTTATTGCTTCTGTGCTGTATAAAATATTTTTTACTGAAGTGCATGTATGGTCACATACATGCACTACAGTAAAAAATATTTTTGATGAAAAATATTCCATAAATTTGGCCGTATCGTTACTAGCGTCCATTTCATTTTTAATATAGCTCCAACCATCGGGTATTAAATACTCGGTTAGTAGTGCAAATTTGCTGGAAAAGGATATAATCCGGTTAGTGCGTTTACTTTTTTTTGTGCCCATTTTTTTTTTGTTTTTGATAAAGCATTAATTAAATGATAGTGGTATCCCATTGTTTTTGTTTTCAGTCAGTTTTGTTAAAGCGTTCATAGCTCCTTTTTCAAAGTCCAATGTCGTCACCATAGGTTGCCACTCAGGTATCTGGGACTTTTATCATACTTAAAAGTATAGCGTATGCTTTTTCCGATTGATACGTCATCAATGTAATACTAAATGCACTATGTTAGTGTTTGTGGTTTCACCGTAAATGGTATAGATTTGCCGAAAAGGCGAAGGGCAATTTTTGTAAGTACCATCCATAAATAAATAGACTGTGTAGAGGAATTGCCCAAAATTTTTTTTTTCGGTATTTTTAGTTCCATTCGCGTTTTCCCCATTTTCTTTATTCTCTATAAATTATTTCCACGAACAGATAATTTCGTCACACGCATTTTTTTCTAGGCGATATTTTTGCTACACGCATCTTTACAATTTCGGAGATCACTCCAGAAGAAAAAAAAACCCTCCAACTTTTGATCCGTAGATCCTAAAAATATGAAAAAAATCATGAAAAGTTTAAAGAATAGGCTTATAGAATAGTTTAAAATAAAACTATTTCGAACTTAATCGGCCCAGCCATTTTTGAATAACTACGGAACCCTACGCTGAGCATGGCCTGACAGCACCGGTTTTTTTCACATGCGTTTTGTTACCCGTAGAATAAATGTATTCCCACTTGTTTATTTTTGTTACATCATTTAATATCTACATGTACTATTTCTCGAGCCTTGCCCGCTTAGGGCAATTTGATGCTAGTGCGGAAGGTATGTCGTTAGGTCACGAGCCCCGAGATATCTTGCAAGTGGCAAGATTGGGACGAGTGAAGAATTTCATTTCCGCGCGTGCATCAAACGTCGTTTTTCAATACAGTTGCGAAAAATTAAAAGATGATAAACAAAATACCTTGTTATGAGTTGAAACTTTGACAATGAACATTTTTGACGGACAAAAGGAGTTTTTGTAGCTCCAAAACTTGTATTGGTAATTTAAGGGATAATAGATTTTGCTAAGCCGTGTGGTGACGGCAATAAGAATACATTTGTCACCACCCCAACTCCTCCTGCGGGTGTCGTAAGAGTCGACTAAGGGATTGAAGTGTCACTGACCATTCTACAAGATTGATGATGGGCAGCAGCGTCATCATAGTGGACACATTACTGCGATCGCCAATCCGCTTGCCAAGCGTGGCGATTATGGGCATTTACCTCCTAAATTGTTTAAAAATCATATCCTGCAAGAGCAATATGGATTTATTAAGGGCAAATCCACTGCCACTAATCTCATCCTGTTCACTGATACTTTATTTCAATCTCTTGATAATAATGCACAAACAGCAATCTACACTGACTTCCAAAAGGCATTCGATAAAGTAGACCACTTGATACTCCTAAAAAAAAACTGTCATATAACGGTATAAAGGGGAATCTCCTCAGATGGTTTACTTCCTATAGAATTTGTAAAAAATATTTAATTTAATATTTTTTTAGGGACTGGTTATTTCGTCAAGTTTATTCTCATTTTTTTATTACCAGGCAAAAGGTGTGGTAATATTAAAACACATTGTGGTAGCTTTGTAATCAAAAAGAAGTTTTATGATGAGTTACGTCGAAAAACTTATTTCGAAAAAAAAGTTTGTTTATCTCTGAAACCAAGCCGAATCCAGGAAATTTTTTATAACATTAAAGACTCTAAATATGGTCAGGACTTCAGCATTAAAATCTTTTGGAATGCTCGCGAGCATTCTGTATGTGCCAAACCAACTTAAACAAATGTGTTTATTTCTATTGTGTCCATCTTCTTGCTTTCTTATCTAATGACATATTGATCCCAGAGGAAACTTGCATACATCTTTTTTGTAGAGAATTTGATGTAGATTACTTATGTACTAGAACGTTTTTTGCTATAAGCCACGGTTTACGAGTTATTTGCGAAAAATTAAAATAAAGTACCTTTACACCCCCCTCCCCCCGTTAGCTGCACCCCTAACCACC
The DNA here is from genome assembly GCA_025490895.1 of Thaumatotibia leucotreta. Lineage (NCBI taxonomy): Eukaryota > Metazoa > Arthropoda > Insecta > Lepidoptera > Tortricidae > Thaumatotibia > Thaumatotibia leucotreta. Next base: position 6,674 of record JALPQI010003047.1, read on the forward strand.
AGTACTTTTAGTACGTGGTTTAAAACACCATTCCCTACAACTATGCCAAAATTCGCTTATACACGAGTTATTTCCCCCGATAGGCAACTTTTGGTTTTCGTTAGGTGGGCTAAATATAGAAATTATACAAAAGAAATTTCTACGCCGACTTAACATTAAAATGAAACTCCCTCGGTGTTCTTATGATCAGCTCTTAGTCATATAAATAAAAATAAAAATAAAAAGCCTTTTTATTCAAATCAATATCATTGGTAAGTTTAGTAGGTAAATTTGTTTGAATGTCAGTTTTCTTTGATTTGAACCCCTCTTTGGGTGAAGGCCTCCTCCAACTGCTTCCATAGTTTCCTGTCCCTAGCTTGGGACAGCCAGCTTTTGTCGGCAAATTTTATCAGTTCATCCACCCAGCGTTGCATTGGCCTGCCAGTCCGTCTCTTCCCCGATGGTCCTTTCCATTTGGTAGATTCAATGGTCCATCTTTCATCAGACAAGCGTGCTACATGACCGGCCCACCGCCATTTTAAACTTAGTGCATGATTGAGGGCATCGATGACTTTAGTCTTTTGTCGGATTTTTACACTTCTTACTTTGTCGATTTTTCTGATCTTCAAGATACTTCTTTCCATCGCTTTTTGGGTTGTAGTTATTCTATGTTTCACCTTTTCTGTGTACACCCACGTTTGACAGCTGTATAGCAGGCATGGTAGTATACAGGTGTCCAAGACCATTTTCTTCATGTTTATACTGTAGTTGCCTTTGAGGATTTCTTTCAACGCCCAGAATTTTCTCCATGCGGCATTTATTCTCCTTGTCACTTCGTCTTCATTGTTTGTTTTGTCAAATGATACTTGTTTTCCTAGGTAGATGTATTTTGTCACATAGTCTATATTTCTTCCTTTTACAGAGATGGGTCTTTTGCAGTAGTTCGTCATGACTTTGGTTTTTAATGCATTCATTTCTAGGCCTACTTTTGAGCTTTCTCGATCTAGGGATTCCAACATTTCAGCTAAATCTTTTGGCGTTTCGGCGAGTATGACGATGTCGTCTGCGAACCTGAGGTGGTTTAAGTAACGACCTCCAATTCTGATGCCTTTGTTGTTCCAGTTGACCTTGCGGAAAACATTTTTTAGGACAGCAATGAAAAGTTTTGGTGACATCGGGTCACCTTGTCTTACTCCCCTTTGTATTTTTATTGGTGGTCCTCTTGTTTCCAGCTTTACTTTACTGGTGCTGTTACTGTATATATATTTTAAGATGTTGATGTACTTCTGATTGATTCTGAATTCGGTTAGGGCGTCCCATATAGAGGTATAGCTTATACTGTCAAAAGCTTTACTATAGTCTATAAATGCCACATACAAAGGTCTATTAAACTCGTTATATTTTTCAAATATTTGTTGTATTGTTTGTATGTGGTCAATTGTGCAATAGCCTGAGCGGAAGCCAGCTTGCTCGATTGGTTGCGCTGCGCAGTGTCAATTCCATGGGATATTCTTTTTAAAACCACTGTAGCAAAGAGTTTGTAGGTGCTCGCTAGTAGGCTGATAGGCCTATAATTTCCTATGTCGAGTGGATTACCTTTTTTGAATAGTAGGATTATATCAGAGGTACACCATTGATCAGGTACAGTTTCTTGATCTAGTATCATATTGAACAGTTCTGTCAGATGGTATGCTAGAACTGTTGCACCCATTTTTAAGGCTTCGTTGCTGATTCCATCTGGGCCTGGACTCTTGTCATTTTTTAATTTCTTTATCTCGCTGAATACCTCCTTTACAGTTAACGGCTCGACAGGGCTTCTTGCCAAATCAGCATTTTTTTCTTGGGTTGTGCTTGTAGCATCACTTTTTGTATATAGCTCCTTGTAGAAGTTAGTTGCATGATCCAAGATATTTTTCCTTGTCAATGATTTTTTAGAGTTATTTTGTAATTTTTGAATCCAAGTTTTGTGTGTTCAGCTCTTTAAACGCTCTTTTTGTGCTTCTATACCTGTTTAGGTTTATTGTTATTACTTCCTGCCTATGATGACTGTAGTCCTTTCTTATTGACTTTTTTGTTTCTTTGTATAATTTGCTTAGTTCCTTTTTAGTATTTGCACAGAGTTCTGTCCGTCTTTTTATAAGTTCTTCTGTTTGTTTACTAAATATTTTGCGAGTTTTCTTTTGTGTTGCGATGCTAGCTTTTAGGCTCTCTATTATAGAATTTTCTATGAAGTTGTAGTAATCTTGTGGTCTTGTATATTTCATTCTTTGGCTGCTGACCCGTGTTTTTAATTCTGTTACATATGTTTCAATTTCTGTTTCTGTCTTGGGAATGGCGGGGGGAGGTTTGAAACTGTTTCTGTTCTTTTTTGGGAGTGTCAGTTGTATTGTTGCTCTTAGAGGTCTGTGGTCCGAAGGAAATGTTATATTATTGAGAACTTCTATGTTTCTAACTAAATAAGAGTTGTTTGTAAGAATAAAGTCTATTTCATTCTTAATTCTGTTATTTGGCGATATCCATGTCCACCTGCGGGTTGCCCTTTTCCTAAAATAGGTATTCATAATTGCTAGTTTGTTTTCCATAGCATATTCTATTAGGCGCTCCCCTCGTTGGTTCCGTTCACCAATACCAAATTTGCCCATTATTAGTTGTTCATCTGCTCTGGGACAGCCTATTTTGGCATTAAAGTCTCCCATAATCAACACAGATCCATCTGTTAGTGAGTAAGCTTTGTCAATATTACTGTAGAATCTGTTGATTTCTTCTTCTGACGAAATTTCAGTGGGTGCATAAACTTGAATCAGTGTAATTTTGAATTTTTCCCATGTTAGTTTAAGTAGTGCTACTCGTTCTGATATGCCTTGGAACCTCACAATGTTTTGTTTATGCTTTTTGTTAATAATGAAGCCAACTCCATGTAATCCTTTGGTCTCTCCGTTGTAGCATAGAATGTGGTCATGGTATTCCTCGATGTTACATCCAAGCTTTCTGACTTCTGAAATACCCACTACATCCCAGTTTATGTTTTTGAGGCAGTGGGAAAGTTCCAGATGTCTTTCTGTTGAGGCTAGTGATCTCACATTATATGTCAGAATTTTAATTGTTTGATGTATTTTCTTTTTGTTGATTATTTGTTCTATATCTGATTTTGATTTTCCTATATATATTTTTTTCTTTGGTTGGAGGGTTGTGGTCGAACTTCCCACGATGACCAGTCGGGTTGGGAATGGGTTATTTTTTTCAGTTGTTGGATTATTTCTTGTTGTAGTATTGTTTCGTTTTTGGTTCTGGTTGATAGTTGTCGGTTTCAGTTTTTTGGGATGTCTGATGTGGATGTTGTTCTAGGGCGCACCAAATAATTTAGCATATTAGCTGTATTCGAGTATGTGTTGGTAACAGCAGCTGGCTTGGGATTTAAGGTACTTTCAGCATCTTTAGTATCAAGTTTCTTTTGAATTGGTGACTTGGGCGACCCTGTCTTCTCTCGTTTCCGTTTTTCGCGAGTGTTATCGTTAGGTTTTTTTACAATTAGCTTATCATATCTTAAGAAAGCAATGTTTCCCTTGTTTCTTTCCTCTTCTACCCTAGGCTGTAGTTGTTTCCTTACTTCTAGTACATCTTTAGGGTAGTCTTCCTTTACGTGAATCCCGGGTGGGAGAGAGGACTTATTTCTCAAACAAGATGTGTTTTCCATAGTGTTGTAAAGGATACTACTAATGGGCGGTTATTGTTTGTAGGCTTTCCAATAATGTTCACTGCACTTATTTCATTACTCTCTACGTATACCCCAGTTTTTTCTATTATTTCTTTTACACAATCCACAAGTTCGCACTCCCTTTTCTCTTCCACGTTTACTCCGAAAAATATTAGGTTTTTTTGGCGCCTTTCTCGTTCCAAATAGCTTAGTTTTTGTTCCAATTTAGTTACTTGTGTTTTGAGGTTCTTATTTTCTTGAGTTAAATATTTAAGTTTCTCATTAATTATTTCAGTAACATTTTGTGTAACCGATTCTGTTATTGCTTTCGTTTGGTCGATTAGTTTTTTCTCCAAGTTTTGCCACAACATTTCCCAGTTTCCCTCCATATTTTTCACTATAAATGACACCTTTGCACTGTCAACTGTCACTTGTAAACGGACGAGCCGCGTTTAATAGACTATTTCGGTGGCGTGGTTTGGAGGTTATGTTTAATCAACACTTGTTTGATGGCGTTTAACACCGAAAAAGTTAAGATTCGCATGGATTTCAACTTATGTCGATCACTTGATAAATGTTTCGGGTTTTAGTTGCAAACACGCACTGGATTTCCACTATTACCACTGATTTCAATAAATATTTCGGGATCGTTGTTAACTGCGTTTGTATACTTTGATTACCGGAACCGGAATCCTCTTAGTCATATACAATATGTTATCCCTTCGTGATAGACGGTCGGTTGCAGATCCCGTTATGCTGCGGGACATCTGCGTTGGTGATATCGATTGCCCGAAATTATTATCAAGGTTAAAATTTCGCGCTCCTACTAAATCAACGAGGTGTAATCACCTCTTCAGTCTTCCTAAAATCCAGACCAATGCTGGTAAACGTGCACCCATATACAGACTATGTAACCACCACAATAAATGTCACAGTGAAATTGATCTATTCTCCAAATCACGCGCCCAGTTCAAATCGGCTGTTTCAAAATTATGTAAAAGTAGCACTTAGCCCTTATTGATTATCATAATATTTAGCATGCATCTATTTTGACCTATATAGTGTAGATATGTCACCTAAAACAGTTTTTCCTTTATAATTGTGTCTATTTCTGTATCGGTATTTTATGTTCACTGTGAGTTACGTTTAAGGAAGCATATATGTACCTACAAAATGTAAACCAAACTTCATTGTACACTTTCCCTGTATGTTTCTGTGTTGTCTCCTTAATAAATAAATAAATGCGTCTATACGCAAAGTTAATAGGAGAGGCCTACGTCCAGCAGTGGACTAATATAGGCTGATGATGATGATGATGAGATTGTGCTATTCAGCCAACTCAAACGTTTTTATTTCAAAATACATAATTCATAAGTAAGAAACAAGTTAAATGTATAAATCTTCACTTTTAATAACTTTCGTAACACCATGTTCGATTATCTGTGTATATATGTGAATCAAAAACAAATTGTTGCTTTTAGGTACTTATTGAACATGCTTGCATTTAAGAAAAACGCCTCTAGTTTGACAGGCGATTAGAGACCGTTCCGTTCTCATAAATGTTTTTCAATGTTCAAAAATATGATGATGAGGAACTTCCTGATACGAGGGCTGCCTTTTAATCGTTTGCCAACCTCCCGTGATTAAAAATAAATAAACATATGGCATTTTCATCCTTTTGAATTTAGAACTTGAAAACAAAATAATCACCAAATTAAAAATTTAAAAAACTGGCCAAGTGCGAGTCGGACTCGCGCGCGAAGGGTTCCGTACCATTATTAATTTATTATTAAAAAAATACAGTTAAATCAACCTACCTCAAAAACTATAAGAGATAATTCAATCAAACTAAAAATCGTTGATAGAGTTTATTAATGTGCATAACATATATTTTTTTTAGAATTTTATATCGCGTAGTTTAAAAAATAGAGGGGGGGGGGGACACATTTTTCAGACTTTGAGAGCTGATATCTCGAAAACGATTTGCTTAAATAAAGATGAAATTTATAAACCTTCATATCATTTTCAAAGACCTTTCTATTAATACCCCACACGCTTATATGCAACTAAAAAAAATTTTCTATCCCTCAGTTACATGTATGGAGGGCCCCCACCCCAATGATTTTTTTTTACAATTTAGTATCATAATCTTGTAGCGGTTCATACAACACATATTCTTACCAAATTTCGTTACTGTCGCATTTATAGTTTCCGAGTAAATCGGCTGTGACAGACGGACAGACGGACAGACGGACATGACGAATCTATAAGGGTTCCGTTTTTGCCATTTTGGCTACGGAACCCTAAAAAACTGACTTCAACCGGTTTCTCCAAGATTCCCGATTTGTTTCCATCATTGGTTTCCTCAAATCCTACTTTCTGAATGCAAATTCTTGTAAATGACTGAAAATTACCAAAAGCGCCATACATGTACCTATAACAATTGAAGAGATCCCTCGATTTCTCCAAGATCCCATCATCAGACGGCAACTTGGTGCCAACGGGACCATCTCGGGGTAATACACGTTCGATCACAAAAAGAAATTTTAAAATCGGTTCACTATTCTCGGAGATATCGGGTAACATACATACAACAAAAAAAAAATTCAGTCGAATTGAGAACCTCCTCCTTTTTTGAAGTCGGTTAAAAATGTTTTCAAATTGGTCGAATAGTTTTATTACAGCGTCTATTTAAAGGTGACAAGTCGGTTGTAAAAATGGAAATAAGTAAGGATAATTTTTGTGTGCCTTCTTATATGCTCAACATATTTTTGGACGACAATCTGTGGCCAGATGGCACCTCATCTCGTTCAGGAAGTTTATTCATTTTAGACCAAGAAATGTGAATATCTCAACTCCACAGACAACATAACCTCAAGACGTAGCATAGCCGGGCGACCCCCTCTGTCACGCATACGGTGAATTCACTCTATATTAGAGCCACGCCTCCATTGCTAACTTCAGTCTGCGGCCGGCGTTCATGAGATAATTACGAAAGTTTTAACGTGATTTACGTCATGCAAAATGCATTACTGTTGCGTGAAATTGTGTGGCAAGAATACAAAAACATCTAGTGTGCAAAAAGATGGTATTTCGTTTCACAAGTGAGCATTTTTTTATAAATTTCAATTAAAATTAAAAATGGTTCAAGCATAAAATCTAGTGCACTCGTTGATGTCTTTTTACAAAGTCTCTTTCTAATACTTTGCACGAAGTATAACTCCCTCCTTGTCTAGCGTAACGAGCAGGTAGGCCGTCTAAACTAGGGATGGCCGTAGAGTATGTTTGTTTACTATCGATAAGGTAACTAAAGATAAATTAAAATCTTTATTCTGAATCGTACCAAGCAACAGACTCTGCGGTGGAGTCTCCGTATCCGAACTAGTGATGTCTATGCCTGCAGTCTGTTTACTATCGATAATATATTACGATTATATTCAATTATCCTGAAATAAATTCTGGTTTAGTGTAAAGTGTCGAAGTATAATTTTCATAAATACTATTATGTTAAATAATATTGTGTATCTTCTCTAAATGCCCAAACACGAAAGAAATGTGGATGAATGCTACAAAACGGTCACATGATTGGTTTCCTGCTCCTAGCAGTGTGATATGTTCTCGACACTTTAAACCGGAATATTTCAAATGAACAAAAATAATAATAGACGAATTTTATATACAACGTATTTTAATGGTAGTTTTTTGGTAACTTTGTAACTACGAGTTAATGATTGTACAAATAAAAGTATGTTTTATAAAATTGTTTTATTTATTGTCTCAGAAAAGATATATTGTGATATTAATATTTTACCGCAACTTTGTCTGCGTAGATGATGATGATGAAATAACTATCATTTGTCCTTTCCCGGGTCTTAAACTATCTCCATTCCAAATTTCATCTAAACCGGTTTAAATGTGAAGATGAAGACACAGCAGACAGACAGTACAAATATTTTTTTTATATATAATGCATTTTATTTGTCACACCAGAAGTTGCGGGTAGAAGCTAGTATCATAATATATCTAAATCTGCGGGGATGATGATGATAATGATGATGATGAATGAAATATCGTATGAAAGGACATACGATATTTCATTCATTTTCTTGGTCTTAAATAATCTCCATTCAAAATTTCATCTAAATTGGTTCAGCGATTTAAGCGTGTAGACTCAGTAAGCTGACAGACATACTTTCGCATTTATGGTATGCATTAGTACGGATATGGATTTACGGTTTTGTCGGTAAGTCACTGACAAACATCGAATTGTGAAAGCGATAGACATTGTAACCATCGATACTTTGCTGTCAAGTATTATACCGAGAGGAAAACGTCTGTATTCGGCTGCTTCTTGGACCTATCCAAGGCGTTCGACTTGGTCTCATACAATGTCTGTTAAGGTCGGCTGGATTACCGTCAGACCTTTTGGCCATTTTGCAACATTGGTATGGCAATCAGGTCAATGTTGTAAAATGGGCAAATACGCTGTCTTCTCCATATGTACTCGAGTGTGGGGTTAGACAAGGAAGGCTGTCATCACCTAGGCTATTTAATTTTTATATGAATGCACTCATCGAGGAGCTAAGCGGTGCTCATGCTGGTTGTTATATAGATGGCGTAAGCGTAAATAATATCAGCTACGCCGATGACATGGCTCTGCTGGCCCCGTCGATTGGTGCACTCAATGAATTGGTTAGCATATGTGAAAGATACGCCATTTCTCATGGCCTGGTGTACAATGTGAAAAAGACGGTGTACATGGTCTTTAAGGCTCCTCACACGAGGGCGCCGGATGTGTCACTCCCTGTTCTGTTAAATGGAGTGCCATTGGAAAGAGTGACTCAGTTTAAATATCTAGGTCACTGGTTAACTGACAACTTGAAAGATGATGTAGATGTTGAGCGGGAACGCAGAGCGTTGGCGGTCCGTGCGAACATGCTCGCCCGCAGGTTCGCTCGGTGTACAGCTGCAGTAAAAATAACGTTGTTTCGAGCTTACTGCACATCAATGTACTCGGGGGCCCTGTGGGCGAGCTGTTCGCAGCGATCGCTCAGCTCTCTGCGGGTCCAATACAACAATGCCTTTAGGGCGCCGTTGGGTCTGCCACGTTTCTGCAGCGCGTCCAGCATGTTTGCTGAAGCGCGAGTGGACAGTTTTGGTGCCGTTCTGCGGAAAAATATGTCATCGCTTTTAAGCAGAATACGGGACAGCTCCAACAGCCTCCTAAGGACTCTAGCCGTAAGGAGTGAGTGCTCAATAATGCAACATTTAATTAAAAATACCATGTCCGTTGCTGTGTATGTTTACTAACATAGTTTTTTTTTTAATTAAGGTAACTAACATATAATGGATCTTTGTTGTCTGAATAAATAAATGATATATATATAAAATTTGCATGCGATTATTTTCTACAACTTTAAAAGGGGATTATCGCGACTTCAGTGTTTTGAGGAGATCACTTCTGTGTTTAGTGATGCAGCACCGTATCTTAGGACTGTAGAACGCTGGTATTTACAATTTCAACGTGGGCAGTCTAAGCCTCAGTGACGTAAAGGTCGTCCAAAAACCGCCATGACGCAAGAGAATATCGAAGCCGTGCGGCAGCTAGTACTCGAAGATCGTCATGTGACCTACCGTGAAATAGAGGCGTCCGTGGGCATTTCAGGGACCACTATCCAAAAAATCCTGCACGAAGAACTTGGCGTAAGAAAGTTGATCTCTCGTTGGATACCACATTTGCTTAGCGACGACCAAAAAGCTGCCCGTGTTAGTTGGTGTCGCAAAACTCTGCAGCGATTCAGCCGAGGCGAGTCTAAACATGTTTATGATATGGTTAGTGGTGACGAGTCTTGGGTATATCCAGATTCTAAACAGCAGTCAACTGTTTGGGTCTTTCAGGATGAGCCAAAACCGACCAAAGTCATACGCTCGCGGAGCACTTCAAAAAAAATGGTGGCCTCGTTTGTGGCAAAGGGTGGTCACGTCGCCACTATTGTACTAGAAAATCGCAAAACGGTTACCGCTGACTGGTATACCACTGTTTGTTTGCCGCAAGTCATCATAAACGAATTTCGAAAAAACAACTCGACGCGTCGTATGATACTGCATCAAGACAATGCAAGTTCGCACACCGCCCGCCAAACAAAGATGTTTTTGAGCGCCCAAAATGTAGAAATTTTAGATCACCCACCTTACAGCCCTGACTTAAGCCCTAACGATTTTTTTACGTTCCCCAAAATTAAGCAAAGTCTTCGTGGTCAACGCTTCAGCTCACCTGAAGAAGCTGTTGACGCTTACAAATCGGCCATTTTGACTACCCGCACTTCGGAGTGGAATAAATGTTTTAAAAACTGGTTTGAACGAATGCAAAAATGTATTAAACATCGCGGAGAATTCTTCGAAAAACAACAAATGGTAATAATCTATAAAATTGTCTATACTTATTTCAAACGACACAACTTAAAAGGCAACCCTCGTAGGAAGTAAGCATAAACTATGAAATATCAATATTTTTAATCGTTTTGCATTAGCAGTAGGGTTTTAGTTTTATTTCTTCTTGGTAAAGTAAAGCAACATGACAACTCTTTGGTAAGTCGCATTAATTGAAACGACTATAAATTAAAAAATTGGAAAATTAAAAGCACTAGTGCTCAAAAACGAACTTTGCGCACGCAAAACAGCCAAAAAAGAGCAATTTTTGAGCAACTGTATTGAAAAATATATTAGCTGTATTGTAATTGATCCCATCAAACCATTTTCTTGTAAAATATTTTAAAACGAAACCATTAGGCTAATGTGAAAAAGTTATCCAATACCTATTTTGTAAAAATAAGCTTCTAATACAGTACAAATAAAATATCTGGGATATCTTACACGAATCGACCTAGTTCTACGGTAAGCTCAATTAAGGCTTGTGATGTGGGTACCAGGCGACGATATACATCGTGGTCTCTAATAACACGAAAGATTTTAACAGTGTGTTCCTGACAACATTTTGAAACTATAATGTATAAACTTTTCAGGATTACGCCTAGTTTCAGTGCAACATTTTCTAATTGTAACTCTGTACAAAAGGTCTTTTTAACGGTGTTGGTGCCATTATGGAGAATAGTCTCACTAACCTCATTAATAGATGTCAAAAAGTGAGAAATAAAACCTTAAAAAAAAAAGGGTTTTTGTAAAAAAAACCTTAACACTCATTGTAAGTGCCAGTTTTATGAATAACTTTTACTTTTTATTGTTACTTAATTCAAAAATTAAATATCAATTGAAAAAACAATTAAAAATACTTTTCTTTCGCCAAAAATGACAAAAGTTATATAATATTTTTTGTTTGTTTCTACATAAAAAATGCGCGGTTAAAATCTTTCGGGTAATTAAGAGACCACGGTGTATAAAATAGATAGATACATACAAATACTCAAATACATAGACAGCCATGACCAAGGAACAAATATTTGTGATAAATAAATACACAAATAATGCCCTCGCCGGGATTCGAACCCGGAACACCTGCTTCGTAGGCAGGATCACTACTGACTAGGCTACGGAGGCTGACAAACTTTGAAACGTACACTTTAGTAAACTTATGTGCTACCGTCACTTTTCTATCATACCGTGGCAAGGACTACATTAAGGTATATTTATATTTATAGTCCTTGACAGTAGTAACGAAACGACCAGTAGTACGATTTTTGAATTTCACCGATGATATTTAGATCACTGGTGACTAAAAATTATCACCTGTGATTTCATGTCACTGTTTCCCAAATACCGTATTTTTGATTCTTACACGTTCTTTACCAACATGCAGAAATTGTACAATGTCAGTCATAGACAATTATCCTGTTATGTTCCTTTTGCGCAGATGTAGTAGGTTGCTCTCAGTATCGGTTTTTATTTTTCATACTACCTATAACTTATTTAGGTTCTGTCAAAGCGGTCGAACGTAAAACGGAGTTTCAATGTCATTTGAAAAGAAAACAGTTTTGAAAGATGGCAGATGTCACTAAGTCAGCTGTCAAAAATAGTCACACGGTGATTTCAAATCGAGTGGGTGGGGGCACTCGTAAAGCGATATCATAAGTACGGTCGGCCCTAATAATATGTATACGATTTTGATCCTTATGACTTTGACATACGTTCCGAAATGTTTTTTTTTTTAAGTAGCCTCTATTGTGTCCCACTGCTGGGCAAAGGCCTCCCCCTTACATTTCCAAACTTCCCGATTTAGGGCTATTTCTGGCCAGTTGTTGGAAAATGCATCCAGGTCATCCCGCCATCTCTTCTTGGGCCGACCAATTCGCCGTTTCCGCTGCGGTATCCACTCCGTAGCTACTTTTGCCCACCTCTGTGGATGCATTCGGCGAACGTGACCAGCCCAGTCCCATTTCAGCCTGGCGGTTTTTACTCCTACGTCGACAATGCGAGTTTTGGAATGCAGGGTAGTGTTACGGATCCGGTCAATCCGTTTCACTCCAAGCATGCTGCGCTCCATGGCTCTTTGGCAGACCTTCAGCTTGCCCTTTTGTAACACAGTAAGTGACCAGGTTTGGGCTCCGTAAGTCAGAACTGGCAGTATACACATGTCGACGAGTTTCCGTTTGAGGGATATAGGCAAGTCTCCCTTCATTAGGTCTTTGAGAGACCAATAGCTCTTCCAAGCGTTTTGGATCCGTCTTTCGACTTCTTTATCCTGTCTTTGGCTGAAAGATACTATTTGTCCTAAGTACGCATACTCGTCCACATAGTGTATGTTCTGCCCGTCAACCTCAATCTTGCGTTTCTTGCCATTGGTCATCACCAGATTATTAGATATGACTGTATGACAATTCTAGTCACCGATGACATTTCAAAAATACGAACTCAAGGAAAATCACTTGTTTTCGGTGAGAATAGGTCACTGGAATAAACAGTTTTTTGTGTCTCCTGTAAAGTTGCAATAAAACACATAGCGACTTTAGTAGGAACAGCGACAATATTTGGGTAAGGCCGCGGATTTTGACGAATGTGACACAGAAATAACATAAAAAAAATATGTTACGTTACCATAAAACGCAACGAAAGTTACTATAAAGCTCAGCTCATACTCGTATGAACTTTGATTAAATAAAGGTCGTAAAAAAACATCGCGACATACTTGTTTTAATCAAATATAATAATCAACCCATGTTGTAATTTCTCATAGTAATTACTTAAATTAACAGTATTTATAAATGTTTTAATGCCATAATCTTTGGAACTAAATAAACTAAAATAAATCACCATAAATGCTTAAATGGAAATTGAACTGCTATTAATTGACTCTAATAAACGCGTTAATAATTATACAGTATTACATTAGCCCTAGAGGGTTAAAATTACCCACTGGAAAAAACTAATTACTTAAAAAAACGCAAATCAAAATACCTAAATAACAAAATAATTTGATTTGTTTCGCAAACACTTCTTACAGTATGCTGTCATTCAAAATCTAATAAAACTCATTTAAATTAGTAAATTTCTGTGTGCACTTCCCTTTACCACATATTTTCGTTACGTAACATAAAAAATACGTTACGTTTTGTAAAAATGTAACGTATTCGTAACGAAAGTGTAACGTATATTTGAAAAAAGGTTGATTATCTTGGTAAATAATTGCAATCTGAACATAATAGTACATGCTACTGACGTTTAAAACTAAACCCCTTCGTATGAAAAAACAGCTGTTTCATAATAATCTACTTACCGTGAAAATGACACTACCACTTTAGACGTTTTTTGCTAAAACTTTCGCCGCGTGCTTTGTGAGGACCATTTGTCAACGAATTAATGGGAGTGAGTGTACCTATGGGTGTTGTCCTAATAGAATAAGAGTTCCTAGTGTCGATAAACAAATGTCTACCAACATCGGCTTAAATATGACCTTAAAAAAGGGTAACAAAAGTTTGGAATTGGTGACCCAAAAAGTAAAGGGAAAGAAAACAGTAAAATTGTTCACATATCATAAGTCCTTAATGAACGAAGCAATCGTTTATCATTATAATTTGGTTTAAAACAAAATTTAATGCTGAAAAGTCTAAAATTATGAAAAAAAGGTTTTAAGTACTCGTAGTCGAAAAAATTACTCGACTTTCGTTACGTCTTTGGCAGAAATATTTATTTATTAATGTTTAATAAAGTGCTAAATTAGCTATTTTATTTGATTACATGTAACTGTGCATAGGGGAATATTTTAAAATTGATCAGAGTTCTCTAGATGTTATCAGTTTTTTTTTATGAGCAAGACAAATTTTAAGCTCCGAATTCGTCAAAATCCGCGGCCCTACTCATTTATTTCCAAAACTGTTTTTTATATACATAGATAGATTAGGTTTTGTACTTATCTTTCTTATTTTGATGGAAAAAGATCTATCAAATTTCCTCCATTGTCAGTCATCCGCAGACCACGAACTCTGTAAAGTGTTCGAAACGTCGGAATGAAGTTAAAATTAGTTAATATACGCGAGTTTATCCGTTTTCATAGTTTTATTTCATGTGTAATCTTCGCGGTAACCGAAGAAAATATTATACGTAGATTAAATCTACATAATCTACTTAACCTAACCTATATCTAAGATTGGCCCTTGTGGCATTGTACCGACGATGCTGGCGGCATTTCCTCGCTGTATCGCAATACTGATATTTACTGATGCGTTGTGCGAGGAAGTCGCCAGCTCTTTGGTCTTTCGTTACGTCAACCAGAAGTTTCGCGATCCCCGCATAACAGTTTATGTGCGATGGGGCCCCATGAACCTAAATTTTCTTTATTAATATGAATTACTTATATTTAAGTGAAGATAATTCACATTTATCCATTTTGTTTGTGGATCCGTAGAGGTAATTTCACAATGAGCTCTAATTTTCTGTCCATTGAAATCAACATTTTTTTGTTTTTCGGAAAGCATCAGTTCGCATTTCATTTTGAATGTTTACAAAATCAACTCGGCTTCTTCTTTTAATTGTGATATAAAAAACAATAGTTTGGAGTTCTTATGAATTCTATTGTTCATCTCTTTGTGCCAGCTTTCAACTACATTATTTGTCCTGTGGTTGGTGAATTTTGATCCATTGTTTTATGTTCAGAATTGAAATCCACGCTTCGAGAATTTCCATTGCAGGTGAGTGTGCTATTGCGGCACATTTTGCAAGGTGGCTGCATCCTTCACGCGAATTGGTTGCTCCAAGTATATCTTCTGCATTATTATACACGGCATGCTTATAATGGAAGAAATAGCCACTTATTTTCGCTGTCCGGTATACACATATAATCGCATTAGTCGCTTCTATATCAAAATCAAGTTTCATATGATCAGGTTCAAAACTAGGTATATATTATTTTCTTTTATGAGTTGAAACATTATTTCGTACGTGGTTTGCCGCTTGTTAGGTAACAACACGTATAGGTACGCAAGGAACCGCCTTTGTGCAATTTTTGTCAGAACCAATGTCGCCATGAATTTTGTACAACTATGCAAACGGCATAGACACGATTTTAAAGGTTCTGTCAATAAAAAAAGGTTTTTAATCCAGCAATCCACTGCTTACACTCATTTGCTATAAAATTATAATGTCATACTCATGAACGACAACAAAGTTTTCGTTTTCGGTGAGATATAGGTACATCTTCGAATATCTCGAATTTCGACGTTCCTGCCATTTTCAACATTTTGAACATCTCTAACATATTGAAATGGTGGTAATTTGTCTCATATGCTTTGGGTTTGTCATCGTTGTGAGGTTTTCCCGTTGGACTACAGTAGGCAACGCGCATGTGACACCCCTGGGGTTGCAGGCGCCCATAGGCTACGGTGTCTGCTTTCCATCAGGCGGGCTGTATGCTTGTTTGCCACCGACGTACTATAAAAAAAAAATCTGTCTACTACTATCAATTACCACCAATTACTACCAATTCTGTGTATTACTATTTGTGCATCAGGAGAAACTTTTTTTTTCAATTCTATAATTTCTTTTTGATATCGATAGACTCGTAATCCGGCACACAATAATGGTTGACATCTCTTGCATTAATACTTTTTTCACACCTCATGCTCGGCAAAGCCGGATTATATGTCCCATAAACCTCACGAAAAGCAAGACATTGTAGCCCTTGGCAAAAACTGGGTAATAATGTTGTATGAAATATCAGTATCACCCGCCGGGCGATAATGTAATTACACTTTTCTCAAACTTGCTACGGAATGTTGATGTTACTTACTTTAAATTAAACCCGGAAATACTATGTATCCGGTGGCATATGCTAAGATGATATGTAAAGAGATTTCATGTATTTATTTCACACCTAGGACTGCAAACAAACTGTCTTTTGTTTTGAAACGTCAAATTGTGACACTCTGTCTTGACATTCATCCACAGAAAAAAAAATAACCTAAGAACTAATGTCTATAACAACAGGTAAAAGGATACCTCAAACAGATTAAAAAAAAGTTTGGCAAGAATGTTTTTTTTTAATGTTTTACGATACTGTACTATGGTTTATTTACAAATTAAATAGTATGGTTCGGCGAAATCAGTTCGTTTTATTTCATGGCAAGTTTGAGAAAAGCACTGTACAAATCTCGGCGAGAAACAGGGTTACAGGCCGCGTATCCCTATCTGGCCTCAGTTCCTTCGGCCAGATATATCTACTTGGCCTGTAACCCTTCGTTTCCCGTCCTCTATAGTAATGTACTATTATTGCTATGACGATACATCGACGGAACATCGAGTGCACGGCTCGGCGCGCGCCGAGACTCGATCCTCAAAAACCGAAGCCGCGGGCACCGCAGCCAACTAGATTCGCACGATGTTCATTTGTTAAATCAAGTAGGCTATGCCGGCACAAACGAGTTGCGACAAGTTGCAGTATCCATTTTATAGCTTTAACATTTAAGTTATTTAATTGCAACACTATTAATTTGCTGCAATAAATATTATCTACTAAGTGTTACTACTGCTGAACATAGGCCTCTCCCAAAGATTGCCACAATGATCGGTCCTGCGCGACCCGCATCCAAGGGACCCCTGCCACCTTCACCAGGTCATCAGTTGACGTCTTTCGGCTGATATGATGATGATGATGATGAAGTATTACTAAGCCGATTTTTTATTGTCTCGCATATGGTGAGAAAAGTAGAGTATGTACCTCGGGAATAAAACTGTTTTTGTCTTGGGCGCTTGAATCCCTCACTGCACTCAGTCCTCGCTCCGCTCGGGAGTAAAACTGGGAGTCCTTCGTTGCGTTCAGGATTCAATGTCGCGCCCGTGACATAAAACAGTGCTTTATTCCCTTGGTGTATAATCTACTATTATGGCAATTCCACACGGAGGAACGTCACATTTAATTGGTTCGTTTAAAATAATGGCGATATCCACCTCGTGAACGAGGTCCAAGAATTGACACCACACTGTATACTATCACCACTTTATGTACTATTTACACTAGACTACTACACTGTTACACACTGTATATAACACTCATTGCTTGAATTAATTTTGAACTGACGACACATTGTTCCTCGGACCTTATACACCGTGATTTCTAATAACCCGAAAGATTTTAACAGTGTGTTCCTGACCACATTTAGAAACTATAATGTCGTATAAACTTTTCTGGATATCGCCTAGTTTCAGAGTTATTACCAATTAAAAAAAAACATATTTTCTAATTGTAACTCGGTACAAAAGGTCTTTTTAACGGCGTTGGTGCCATTATGGAGAATAGTCTCAATAACCTCATTAATAGATGTCGAAAAGTGAGAAATAAAACCTTTTAAAAATGAGGTTTTTGTAAAAAAAACCTTAACACTCATTGTAAGTGCTAGTTTCATGAATAACTTTTACTTTTTATGTTAATATACATTCAAAAATTAAATAACAATTGAAAAAAAATAAAAAATATTTTTTTTTTTTTCGTCAAAAATGACAAAAGTCATATAATATTTTTTGTTTGTTTTTACACCAAGAATGCGTGGTTAAAATCTTTCGGGTTATTAGAGATCACGGTGTATATGAACTCCGGAAAATCTTAACATTGCGATCTACGAATACGCTTGGGGAACAAAGTGCCATCTATTAACATATTTTGTAATTAATTATCTTTAACAAGAAATCGCTAAGTTGTAGGACAAAATGCATACCATTACAAACATATTATTGCAAATAATTTTACAATTATTTTCACGTGAATTTAAAGCAAATGTAACCAAACAAAATTCCCAAAATTGGTACAGCTAACGCCCCCTATTAGTGAATAGCTAAAACTATAAATTACTCAAGTATTTTTTAGAGTATAAATGTAGAGTTTGGATATTCCGCCCACCAAAAACAAATAGTTTTTCTTTAATGTTCCGCCCACCATGGCGTAAAGTGAATACATAACATAACATTTAACTGAAACAGCAATTAATAATATTTTACTTGTTTATAGGAACGAAGCATAATTTATTCACAGCTGTTTTTATGATGTTGTTGTTACATTTAAGACTGACAACTCGAGTGATTTTGTCCGCACCTGAATGTTTTTCGACTATAATGCCGTACAACCATCGAGATGGTGGAAGGCCATTTTCCTTGACTAAGACTACGTCACCAATAGCTGGCTCAGGAGTCAGATGAGCCCACTTGTATCGATGGTAAAATTGCATCAAGTATTCGTTCGACCAACGACGCCAAAAATCTTGCACCAGTTTCTAAGTTAACTGCCATCTTTTGAGATTGCTGATGTTTGAAGTCTCATAATTGCAATCTGGTACCAACACAAGAGGTTCTGTTACAAGAAAATGGCCAGGGGTTAAGGGTTCAGGTGCGTCACTACCTTCAATACCTTTGCATATTGGTCTAGAATTCAGACATGCTTCAATTTGAGCTAGATCTGTAGACATCTCCTCATAAGTAAGAGTTGTATTTCCAATGATTCTTCTAAGGTGATGTTTTGTAGACTTCACACCCGCCTCCCATAATCCTCCAAAATTTGGTGCATGGGGAGGGATGAAATGCCAAGTTGTACCGTTGGTTGCCAACTGGTCAGCTATTTCGGTTGCTATACTGGATCTTTCATCAGCATACAGGCTTACCCTTAGGTAAAGTTGCTTTAGTTCGCGAGCAGCGCCTACAAAATTGGTGCCATTGTCGCTCCATAAATCAGAGCAATGGCCACGTCTTGCCACGAATCGTCTAAAGGCTGCCAAAAATCCTTGAGCGGTCATATCACTTACGGCTTCCAAATGGATCGCTCGAGTCGACATACAAATAAACAAGCATATATATCCTTTGTATGATTTGTGGCCTCTGCCCTTTGAGGTGCGGATGCTTATAGGGCCAGCATAATCCACACCACTGTGACGAATTGGTTTACTTGGGAGCCCTCTAGCAGCAGGTAACTGCCCCATTAAAGGGTGATTGGACGACGCTGCAAAGCGAATGCATGTCACACATTTACGCACATAAAACTTAACTAAGTTTTTAACTCCAAGTATAAAATATTTCGATCTCAAATAATTTAGCATCAAAGTCGGACCACCGTGCAACGTTTTTTCATGAGCGTCAGAAAGTAGCAGACCTGTGAAATGAGATTTTTCAGGAATAAGTATCGGATGTTTCATATCTTCGCTGACACAAGAATGCTGTAGACGTCCACCAACTCTCAAAATACCTGCATCGTCAATGAAAGGGTTTAACGAGGTAAGTTTACTTCCCTTGATGTTATTCTTATTTTTTAAGTTCATTATTTCTGCTCCGAAACAACTATCCTGTACTATCAAAATACATGTTATTAAACTTTCTTGAATTTCCTTACTAGACAGCCACGCTGTAAATGTTTCTCCTTTCGTACGTTTAATGAATCTTTTGCAATGCGCTACTACTCGGAGGAGCTTTCGAAGACTGGAGAATCTTTCTATAAGGTGCATTCCTTCTTGAGGTAAGCAAGTAGTCAACAAACAGACCTTATTTGGCTTGCTTTCGAAATCTGTTTGAAGATGCATTTTCTTAGGATACACGATGTCTCTTCCTTTAAGCCAAACCGTACCTTCTTTCCACAAGTGTTCTTCTTGTATGCAATGAGTACCTCTGGAGGCGCAATCAGCAGGATTGTCCTTAGTTGACACATGCGACCA
This sequence comes from Thaumatotibia leucotreta, assembly GCA_025490895.1. Classification (NCBI taxonomy): domain Eukaryota; kingdom Metazoa; phylum Arthropoda; class Insecta; order Lepidoptera; family Tortricidae; genus Thaumatotibia; species Thaumatotibia leucotreta. Next base: position 26,480 of record JALPQI010003047.1, read on the forward strand.
TTGCTGAGGATCAAGTGAAGTAAGTATTTCTGTTACTCTATTGGCCACAAATGTCTTCCAACGGTTAGGTCTGCTGTTGAGCCATGCCAATACAATGGTGGAATCAGTCCACGCGTGAATGTTTGACTTTTCTATTTTCATCACTCGTGAAACTTCCATTAACAATTTTGTGAGTAGAACTGCTCCGCACAATTCCAAACGTGGAATTGACACTTGTTTTATTAGGGCTACCTTTGTTTTGGATTTGATTAACGAGACATTAACATTTCCATCTTCGTCTATTACTCGTAAATATACCACTGCAGCATATGCCTCACTAGAAGCATCGCAAAAGCCTTGCAGTTCCTGGTTTGTGCTGCTTTTCTTCAAATGCACCCATCTTGGTATTCTAAAAATGGTAATTTGGTCCAATGTATCTCGGTAGTTCAGCCATTCTGATCTTAATTGTTGTGGTACTTCATCATCCCAGTCTATTCCTGTCAACCACAACTTCTGAATGAATAACTTCGCACGTATGATAATTGGCGCAAGCCAACCGAGTGGGTCGAATAATCGGGATATATCTGATATCATTCGTCTCTTTGTAATGGGAAATTGCAATGGAGGTAATTCAACGACATATTCGAATGTATCAGACTTTCGATTCCACGTAAGACCCAAAATTTTCATAGTTGCGTCCAGCTTGATTTCGACCTTCTCTTATTTATTTTATTTATTTAATCTTTATTGCACAAAAAGAAAATACAATTGTACAAAAGGCGGACTTAATGCTACAAGGCATTCTCTACCAGTCAACCTTCGGGCAAAGCAGAAAATATGTAGGCGGTGCGATAAATGCAGAGTTAAAGTTACAAAAACAAAGGGGAAATACTATAACTTAACTGATAATTTAATATTTAAAAAAAACACAATATAAAGTAAAATATACACATATGGATATATAATATATATACATAAATTACATACATATACATAATAATAACAGATGAAACTTGCAAACAGAGACACTAGGAATTTGCCATTTTACCAGCAAAATACTCACTTAAAGATTTTTTAAAAGAAATTTTATTTGGGCACTGTCTAATTTTAACTGGGAGACTATTCCAAAGGCGAGCTGCCTGAACAGAGAAAGAGGTGGACATGTAACCAGTACGGTGCGAAGGTATAGAAAGAGAGAGGTTGCCAGTAGAGCGAAGTTGTCGAACACGAGAAAGACCATAGTAGAGGAAGGAATCTTTTAAATATTCAGGAGCTTTAGGATCATTAATTATAGAAAAAAGGGTGCAGAGCACACGAATGTTGCGACGAATACGAATAGGAAACCAACCAAGTTTGGAGCGAAATGAGGAGATATGGTCATATTTACGGAGACAGAAAATGAACCGTAAACAATTATTCAGCAAACGATCCAATTTGTTCAAAAGCTCTTCATTTAAGTCCGGATAACACACATCGCCATAGTCAATTAAGGGTAAGATCAATGCCTGTGCTAATAATATTTTAGTTTTTACAGGTAAAAAGTGTTTGAGCCTGTTAAGCGCATGTAGAGAGCCAGTCACTTTACGGTTTATTTCAGCTACCTGTGTCCTCCAACTCAGGGTGCTGTCCAAATAGACACCTAAGTCCTTTCCGTTCTGGCTATAGGGAATCGGAGAGCCATTAAAATAAATGGGGGGAGTAAAACCGATCTTTGCAAGCTGGCGCTCGCCGCCTATGATAATGGACTGACACTTGGAGGGATTTACAAATAGACCGAATTTCTCAGACCACCGCTGTATATGTAAGAGATCAAGATTTAATTTTTCAATTGTGGTAGGTAGGTCAATAACATTACAGTGGTCATATAGTTGCAGATCCTCAGCGTAAAGATGGTACGAGCAGCGAAGATCCGGAGTAATGAAGTTAATGAATATGGAGAACAGCAGCGGTGAAAGAATACCTCCTTGGGGCACGCCAGTGGCTATGTCACACCATTCGGACAAGGCACGATCAACTCGCACCGCCTGTTGACGCCCACATAAATATGCAGAGAACCAATTTAAAGCACCAGCTGACACGTTGAGATGCTTGAGCAGAGCAAGGAGAATTTGGTGATCCACAGTATTAAAAGCATTTGAAAAATCTACCAGGATTAGAACTGTAACTTTTTGGTTCTCCATGCCCCGTCTTATATCCTCAGTCACCTTAAGTAGCGCAGTACAGGTGCTATGTCCCGGCCGAAATCCCGACTGAAAGGGGCTCAGAAGTTGGTGCGAGAAAATAAAACTAGACAGTTGTCTGTGAGCCACCGCTTCAGCGATCTTCGACAGGAAAGGAAGAATAGAAATGGGTCGGAAATTTGTAACCAACTTGGGATTTTTAATTTTAGGCAGTGGTATAACGAACGCTCTACGCCATAGAAAAGGGATTCACCATTGGAAAACGAGGAGTTGATGATATCAGTTAGTATAGGAAGCACACAGTCCAGGACAGATACTATCATATACCGACTGATATCATCACAACCAACTGCCTTAGATTTTATGGACTTTATAACGGCCTTGACTTCGGATTGGGTAGTTAGAGAGAAAGAAAAAGAGGTATCACCAATTGAAGGTAGGGCCAAGATTTCGAAGAGCGTGTTAATTTTGACATTGTCGTCCACGGAAAGGGCTGACGAGAAATGCCGGTTGAGGTCAGAGAGAGAAAAGGAGACTCCATCAAACTTATTAACAGGTTTGCCCAAACCTAGGGACTTGAGAAATTTCCAGACATCAGCCATGGAGGAAGAAGTTACATTTTGATGGATAAACCTTCGCTTCGCTGAACGCACCATCTGGTTACACCTATTGCGGGCGGCTTTAAAATATGTCCAGTTTATGTCTGTACGGTCACGCTTGAATATACGAAAAGCACGGTCTCTTTTACGCATGGCCATACGTACACCCTCAGTAATCCACGGCGCCGGAGGACGCTTGACTCGAACCTTATGTAACGGAGCATGCTTGTCAAAAATTTTCAAAATTGCTGCATTAAAAAGTGTGAGTTTGGTTTCCGTGGACGCAGCCGTCATCACAGGGGACCAGTCAATTGCCACAGCGTCGCGGTGTAAGGAGTCAGTGTTAACTTTAGCAAAACTGCGCATAAATATTACGGCGGGTTTACACTTGTCCGGTTTGATATTATAACTAGCGAAAATTAAGTCATGGTGAGAGAAACCGGGTGCAAGAAACTGACCATGTTTTATGACATTATTAGGAGAAGAAGTAAGAATCAGATCCAGCCAAGTGTCAGAGGTCGCGGTATGATGAGTAGGATCAAGGGGCATAACACAGAAGTTGACAGACTTAATTAAAAATTTTAGTTTCTGACTATGTGTAGTATCCTTGCAGAGATCTGTGTTAAAATCGCCCATAACGAGATGATGTGTGTAATCCAGACTTAAAGATTCAAAGACCTGCTCAAGGTCGGAAAAATAATCAATAGTAGGGGGACAATAGACAACACCGAGCACGGCCCTGACGCCTTTGACATTAACCTCTATAAAAATCCATTCCGCACAGCCCGAGTAAAGAGACGGCGATAGATATAATATCTTGTACGGAATGTTACTCCTGAGGTAGATGGCAACACCGCCGCCACCCTTACCCGTACGATCGTTTCTTATTAGGATAAAACCGGGTAGGGCATAAGATGTCGAGTCGAGGGTAGGCTTCAGCCAACTCTCCGAAACAAGGACCGCGTGGACAGAGTCGGTCTGGAACGTGTCTAAAAGGTCGGTGAAGTGAAAAGGAATGCTTTGGGCATTAATATGACACACATTAAAGGATTTGGAGTTGAAAAATTCGCGTGACACTAATGTGCCCAAATTGTGAAAAGTGTGATCAGGTGAGTCAAGTGAGGCAAAAGACGAACTATCATCGTTGGCAGAGTAAAAAGTTTCATCATCGGACATATATATAGATATATAATAAAGTTAATACAAATAAAGGCTAGAATAAAGATTTATAAATTAATTTTGAATAAAGAATACTAAATTACATTAATATCTGCTAATCCTGCCGGTTGCTTAGTGAGAGAAAGAGAAAAATACAGGATAATATCGCACAAAAACAAAATCACACACTTAAGAAAAACAAAAAAAAAGACAATCATAAAAACAAGTGAGAAAAATACGCAAACAGGCGACAATATTGGTAACCCAAACATACCGAGTCTAAGTGACAGATGTCATGTCATGTCAAAATGTAGAATGTCATTAAAGTTATCTCAAAGTTATGCAAAATAACATTACAAAGAAAAGGGTAAGAAGTGAAATTTGAAATTACCGTCTAAAACTGAGAATACAAAAAAACAAAAAGAGTGAATAAAAGTCTATAAATGCGCTAAATACTAACTGCACGCTTGCGATTAAAACCTAAGTAAACAGCGTAGGAGTGAGTTCCTGTGCATTATTTCGACATGTAACTATGAGTATGATGGAATTGATGGACTCAACTACGAAAATCCTATCGTCGAGATCGGCCGGCCTGGTTGCCGGAATCGGTGGTGGCGCTGCTTCGCTCTTCGGTCGCATCGGGGACAGGCGTCGACGACGACTGTGGTTGACGGACGTTGTGAAGATCTTTGAGACGCTCGATATCCTCGTCTGACTCGACACGCTCACGAACACCCGACGACAACCTGACAAATATATTCCCGTCAACGGACCAGCAGCTTTTCATGCCAAATGCCTGTCGTGCCTGACCAAACAGTTCTTGCCGGTGAGGAGTAAGGAATTCTGAGATGGCAAAAGTCGAACCCTTACATGCCGTCTTCTTCTGCCAAACAAGGGATTTCAGACGCACGACAAAGCGCACAAGAATTGGTCGAGCTCGGCCCTCCGATAGCTTACCGAGTCGGTGACATCAGGAATCTTCAGTTGCTCAGTGATAATCTTACTTATAGTGGAACCGGTGTTTTCCCCGGAGTCCTCTGGCACACCTTTCACAAGAAGATACTTTCTTCTGTGTCTCATCTCCAATAAGTCCTGAGATTTACTGAGCGCACTAATTTGACTGCGAAGAAGTTTCAGCATGCCCAGTGTGTATTCTTTGAAACCGGCAAATTCTTCACTCAAGCTGCCAACGGTTGGTCTAGACGCTGGAGACTTCATTCTTGCCTCAAACTTGGAAAGCATCTTGTTCACCGACTTCTCCAAAGCCTTCTGGGTCTCCGCTATTTCACTGTAGCTTGCCATTCTTCAAGTGTTGGTGTCAAAGGTTATGTTTTGACAGTTGTGTGAGTCAGCAGGATTAGACAGTGCTAAATACTAACACTCACTGCATCTACAGTGCTACAAACATTTACTGATAGTAATTAAGGACTGAACTATACTATTCAGTGTTCACAATTCAAAAATGTAAGTAAATTTTAATTATTTAAATAAATTCTTTAAGAGTGATGTGTTACTTTTTTTATGTCTACCGCCCAAAAAAAACCTGTCTCTTCTGTGTTTCCAGAACCTTGATTTATTATTTTCATTAGTTGATCATTATTAGTGTTCCACTTTGCTAATTCAAATCCCGCTTTTCCCAGTAATTCATTGAGTTCTTTGAATATTTGTTCTCCCTCGGCCACTGTCTCACAACCTGATAATAAATCATCCACATCAAAGTCGTTTAAAACTCTATCTGCCGCTAAAGGATAGGAATGTCCGTGGTCATGTGCTACTTGCTGCAGTGCCTTAACAGCAAGATAAGGTGCTGAAGGTAACTCTGAGGAACCTATAGTGTTCTACAGGTCTGTCCTTACCATCTCGCCATAAAATCCTTTGGAAATCAGCATCTTCGTTATATACCTTTACTTGCCTATACATTTTTACGATGTCAGATACAAGGCTGATTGGGAAACAGCGCCAAGACATCAGGATGTGACGTAAATCTTGTTGAAGTCTTGGGCCAACTAACAAGTCTTGGTTCAGAGACACGCCGTTTACACCAGGGCAGGAGGAATCTACCCGCACCTTTGATGTGCTTTTATTTTCTCAAATAACAGCGTGGTGGAGCAAGTATACGGCTCCTGGTTTAATTTGATCTTCCTTGGGCACCTTTTTCATGTGACCAAGCTCTTCATACTCCTTGATGACAGCCGTGTACCGCTCCTTGAACTGGGGGTCTCGATCGAAACTTCTTTCAAGTAAGCTAAAACGTTTAGCTGCTGCAAGATAAAGTTTACCTTCCGTGCACTGTGGAGTTTCTTCGCGGAAGGGTAGCTTGACTATATACCTACCAGAACCGTCCCGTTTGGTAGTGGTAGCAAAAATTGTTTCACATTTCCTTTCTTCCTCTGTGTAATTTTGCTTAGGATCTGGCACAATAGGATCAGCTTCAAGCTCCCAAAACCTTTTCAAAAATTCGTTGTCAGTAACACAAATGTGGTTGACTTTGATCCTATTGCGTAATTCCGATAAACCTGAGTGAATCGGCCCTGAAATGATCCAGCCTAGGGAAGTTTTTTGAGCGATGGGTCCTCCTTGTGAAGCTTTAATGATACCCTCCATGAGTATTTCACTGTATACTTCTCCACCGAGAAGCATGTCAATTTGACCGGGTTCATCGAATGATGGGTCTGCTAAACCTAAATTAGACAGCTCGGACCAAGACTCAACATTGACTTGTTTTTCAGGTAAAGTCGATGTGAGTTTGCTTAACACAAAAACATTTACCTTTACCTTTGTATCAGGATCTATGCGAGGTGAAATTGTTATTTTTACCGATGAGTTAGAGCACATGGAACTCTCCTCTTCATCTTCACATAGTCTTGTGATTGTGCTTTTGTGGGAAATCCTGGGAAGTCCGAGCAGTTGAACTGCAGACTCTTTGATAAACGACGCTTCAGACCCTTGGTCAATAAAGCACCTGAGTGTTATGAGTTGACCAGATTTCGACATAGCACTAACCAATGCTGTTGGTAATAAAACCAATTTACTAGCTGTCGAAAAATGGTTTTTGATGTTGGTGATAGTAGGCTCATTGCAAGACGATGAGTGAGATGCAGTTACACCTGTAACTACATTTTCGGCAGCTGAGTGATTTGTTTTTCGAGACTCCTGAGACTCAGCTGGTAGCGTGTTATTCTTGGAATGCAATAAAGAATGATGTTTCCTTTGACAAATTCGGCATCTGAATGATTGACGGCATGTATACACTGAATGGTGAGGTCCTAGACAGTAAAACAAAGCATGTGTGATTGGACAAAACCACGACGAGCATCAGTAGCAAGTTTAGAAAACTCCTTACAATTGTTTATCTTATGGGCTTCAGAACAGAACGCACAAGAAGAAGGGTTTGTGGTAGCCGCTACATGATTAACTTTTACAGAATTATTGGGACTCTTATAAGTGCTAGTGCTGGGTCGAGAAAACTTGGAATCAATGAACTCCAATGCGCGGAATCACGTCTCCAAGAATGTTTCAAATTGTTCGTAAGTTGGTAGCTCACTGTTGTATTCGATAGACTTTAATTCCCATTGTTTTCGCGACTCAGCATCTAACTTTAAACACATCAAAGTAACAATAATAACATCCCAACTCTTAACATCTATACCCAAGTTCTTCAGCGCCTGTAGACACTCGTTGGTCGTATCTAATAACTCTTTTAGGGCACTTGCACAGCAATCGTTTGAGGATGCAGTTTGATAAGTACCTTTTATTGTTGTACCGCTTTTCAAGTTGCTCCCAGCTTGTGCTATAGTTATTTTTTGCTATCGGAATATGTCTTAATAACTGCTAAGCCTCGCCAGTCAAGTGTCCCTTTAAATAGTGCAGCTTCTGTACCCTCAATTACCCAAATTAGTTTGGGAAAACTTGTTCGTATAATCTAAATAGGATAAGGTAAAATAAAACGACAACGTATATACAAATAACATTTAATTTACTCATAAATAATTAGAAATCTATAACAAAGAAAAAATTTGTGAGTGCACGATCGGGCCAAACCACCATTTATACATTATAATAATTTTTCGAATGTGGGCAACTATCATACTGAAATTACCCTTAAATTTTGGGTAATTATACCCTCCTTGCCCTGGCATCCCTCGAACAATAACAAAGTCACTGAATTATTTTCCTTTTCTGAGTTAATGTTGGCCCAAATGCTTTCTATTGACTAGTATTCTTATCAATTTACATTTTAAAATGGTTTACTAACAATTTTATTTAGAATTAGACTGAAAAACACTATATTTACCTGCGAAAGGTTATGTCCGCGATTTTTCGCTCCTTCCTTTTATTTCTTCAGCCTAGTACTTCGCATCGCATCATATCTAGAAGATAAACGCAGATGAAATTGTTCAAAATAAGCCTTGTGATAACTTGTTTGTGTCCACTTTCACAATGAAAACATTTAATGTTACTCCCACTTGACGTAAGTGACGTATTCAATGCATTTGTCTGGCACGTAGATGCTAAGTGACACACAAAAAATAGTGGCACAGTGATAAGGACGGACGATAATCGTTCCGTTTCACTTCCACTAGTTTAGAGTTTCATAAGACCATCCCTTTCGTTCTTGCTATTATTATTACGTTGGCAAATCCATATTAATCCTATATCCATGGCTCAAGTACTACGAGTATGTAAATCTATTCTTTTTAACCGATTTCAAAAAGGAGGAGGTTTACAATTCGTCGAAATCTTTTTTTTTTAAGTTTGACGCGTGGACCGATTTAGAAAATTCTTTTTGAGTTTAAAAGGGTATACATTCTAGTTGGTCTCATTGTCACTGAGTCCAGATTTGATGATGGGAACCTGGAGAAATCGAGGGAAGTCATCAAATTTAATGTTGTAGGCACACATGACATATTTCATTTATTTTCGAAGACTAATCAGTCATGATCTCATGAACATATTAAGTTGGTAATCTGATGATAGTGATGATGGAAGGTACAACTCCTTAGCGATTAGGAGTTGGGGGATAATTCTTTAAATATAAGATATTTCGTGTATTTTGGAAGCTATTTGAGTATTTGTCTTCAGGTGGTCATCGTTTCATGTTGGTGAGCTGATGATGAAAAGTACAACTTCTTAGAGATTAGAAGTTGGGGTTAATTCTTTAAATATAACATACCTATTTCATGTATTTTGGAAACTATTCGAGTGCCTTTAGGTGGTCATAGTCTTATGTTGGTGAGCTGGTGATGGAAGGTATAACTCCTTAACAATTAGGAGTTGGAGGATAACTCTTGGAATATAGCAAATGTCAATAGGCTTTCGACATCTATTCAAGTGTTTGCGTGTAGTAGTTATCGTTTCATGTTGGTTAGCCGTATGAAGGAAGGTACAACTCCTTAACGATTAAGAGTTGCGGGATGATTATTTAAATAATATAGGCATGCTAAGGCGTTTAAAACACTCCCTATCGGTCGTGTTTTAAAACATCGCCACTCGTTTCGAATTTCATGTTTTTCGCACTTGTGTCGTAATGTACCATTAATTTATACGTCTGACTATCCATCTGTCTATTACGCGTATTTTACTTTGACTTCTATTACAGCTTGTTTTATTATCCTAAATAATAAAACAAGCTATAATAGTTCTACGATGTCTGCTGTAGAATCCCACCTTGTAGGGCAATCGATGATTGCTTGTAGTAAACCGCGAATTCACAATTGAAGAGCATTGTTTGGTGAGCGAAGTAAGCGCGCGACTCGGCGACAATTATCAAATAAATCATGTAGCTCATTACAAGCATCTCTCACAGCGAGTTGCAAAGCGTGAGCAGCACAACGCACTGTGGTCAATTTATTTGGGCCTATATTATCAATATCGAAATCTAAGTTGTCCACTTCAGCAATCCACAACTTGTGTTCGACTTCAGGCTCAAAATCGTCAACATTTATTTCATCAAAACTGTCTTCATCCGTAAATATAACTCTGCGTTCTTCATCCTACTTTTGCATCTCATCTTGCAACCGCTTCGTCATTAGAAGCATATTAGCTCCGTTATCTGAGGTGACGGAATATAATTCTTTAAGTTCTATGCCGTAGCGACGAATTACTAACATCACTGCTTCTTTTAGAAAATTGCCAGTATTTCTTTCGTGTAGTTCAAGGACAGCAAGGTTTCTTAGCACGATTTTTCTATCTTCAATATACTGAATGTCAATACCGAGGAATCTTCTGGAGTTTACTGACGCTACATCTATTTTCAACGATATCAATTCATTCTTTATTTCGACATAGAGTTGTTTGCATACACCATGAGCATTTTCTTGGATCGCGGTTTTAATATTTTTAATATTCACGGATTCTGGACTGGAATTGTGTAGATATAAATTTTTTAAATGCGTCATCCTCTAGTAAAGCAAATGGTCGACCATGAACAGTATCTAAATCGGCATAGTTCTTCATAATCTTAACTTGTACTTTATTTTCATGTTTATTATTAGGTGCAACATTTTCCTGGTTTGCGTTATTTTCTTGAAGGATTTGATCGTAATGTGTCCTACGTTGTGTATAGAAATGTCTCATTAAATTAGCACCATGATGTCCCTAGAACAAAATAAATGTGTCAGTAACTCGTTATGAGACTGAGAGAAATGAACAATGGAATACAATACAATTATTATACAACACGAAAGTTATGCACAACATAATTATCCATGAACGCGACCATATTTATCACTGACAGCGCTTGCTTTGCCTAGCGCTAGCGGCTAGCCATCTTGCCTTTAATGCACTCTTCGCATTCCGGTAAATTTCATCCTCCTAGTTCTAATCCTTTTATTAGTTTCTTGTTTGCTGCGAATTTCAGGTCATTTTCATTGAGATGTCCAAGTTTTCTATGCCACATTTCAATTTGACTAACACTTTGGGCTCTATTTGCTGTTTCTCCCTTTGTATACGAGCCCCGATGCAGTGGAGTTCGTCTAGTTCGAAACAATTTTTACAAATTTTTGAATATTTTAAAAATGATCACATTATGCTAATGATAAATTGTATGAACGTTAGTCATGGTTAATGTACTACATTTCAAGAGACACAACAATCTGAAGTACGCTTTTGTTGTTTAATAAATCGATTTTAACAAACCAGTGTCTAAATTATATTTTCGTTCACCACCGTAATTCCGCGCTTATAAGCTTGACGCAAAATTCGCAGTGCATTAGGTGTACCATGTCGTCTTAAATATTAATGGCGTTCTTTACATTCATTGATTATAAACAAAATTAAAAATTGTGGAAAAAATTAAAAAAAATACCTCTCGTAAAATAGTTTTTTTTTATTCTGATTTATTAAGTCCAAATATTTTATACTCAAAGAAACTACTTTAGTACTACTATTGAATAGTGAAGGTTTTGTCTCTAAACCTTTTCCCCCGGATGAACGGGATAATCTTGAAAAACTGTCTAACTGGACGAGAACATATGCATCAGGGCTCGTAGTATAGGCCATTTTCTTTCACAGCAGTTAAGGTTATGTCACTCTTTTCATTTTTTATGTAGGCCCTGTCTTTTGTGAACAGCACGCTGTTTCCTTTTTCGGTGTTTTTTGACACTGACATCAAGTTTGTAGCTATGGTAGGTACATATAGTGTATCATGGAGGTTGATCACTTCATTATTAATGTTAATGCGTACTTTTCCTTTTCCTTCCACTCTGGCTGTGTGATTTTCCGAAGCTAGTCTCAAAGATCCGGTTTCTGAATTCATCTTTATGAAATCATCACTTTGCGCACACATGTGCGAGGTACAGCCACTGTCCAAACACCATGCATCTGTAGAGGAGATAGCCAAACAGGTAGGTGTTATGCTGAAATTCTTTTCTTCTCTTTTGTGAAATGGCTTTGTTTTATTTTTCTTATTATTCCAGCACTCTTCAGCGATATGCCCCTTTTTCTTACACATTTGACAGTATTTAGTCTTCTTTTTAGAGTAAAATGCACCTTCTCTTCGCTCTGGAGGCTTGTCATGGTTTTTCCTGGCTTCACTTTCCTCTATTATTTTTATTTTCAATTCTTCAGGCTTTGGCAAAGTATCTCTCGATTCTACTGCTATTCTGAAATTTTCTAACGAAGCGGGTAAGCTGTATAGCATCATGATACTAAGCCAGTCAGGATTTAATATTATATCCATGTCAGCAAATTTGTCAACAGTGTCCATGAACTCATACAAGTGTTCGCGCACGTTACCACCTTCTTGCTTTTTCAATATAAGATGTTTAAGTAATGTTGCTTTTCTGGCGGGACCTGTACTTTGTTGTATGTTTTTCAGTTTTCTCCAAAGTTCAGCTGACGTCTTGCAACCTTTCACTTGTTTCAATTCCGAAGGCGAGATGAGTAGTATGAGTTCTGAACGAGCTAGGAGATTCCTTCTTATCCGCCGCATTGGTCGTTGCAGGTGGTTCGGGTATTTCCCCACTCGCGTACCCCCACAGGCCATTTTTAATTAATACTGCTTGAGCTTGGAGGCACCACGTATCATAATTTTCTTTCGTCAGGGCGTCGATGCGATGGTACGATGACGATGAAGCGGTCGTCGCCGGCGTGCTCATTGCAAACGAACTTTTTTATATTCCGACTACATTTACGACAGAACCACGCTCTGCTACCAATTTGTTGGATCTAGCGGCGATAAATAATAAAATAACTAGCTCAAACACTTGTTTTATTTGTAATTTAAGTAATATTTTCTTCGGTTACCGCGAGGATTACTCATGAAATAAAACTATGAAAACGGATAAACTCGCGTACATTAACTAATTTTAACTTCATTCCGACGTTTTGAACACTTTACAGGGTTCGTTACCCGCGTATATTACCCGCGTGGTCTGCGGATGTCATCCGCAGACCACGCGGGTAATATACGCGAGTTTATCCGTTTTCATAGTTTTATTTCATGTGTAAAAGTGTTGAAAATTAATAATCAAAAATCTGAATATCTGTGACAGATTCCACAATTTATTTTATTCAAACGAGGGCGGCACCAAGAAGTTAGTGATGTGTCACATTTGCTTATTAATTGTCAACACTTAAATTAGAAATAAAACAAGTCTTTGAGCTAGTTATTTTATTATTTATCGCCTCTAGATCCAACACATACAACTTTGACCTCAGATTCATTATTTGGAACGTCTCAGCATTTCAGATATCGATTATTATCAAGATCTGCTATCGTAATACAGCAATTTTTGCCAACCTTTTCTTTCTCAGTTTGTTATCGTGCTGATGAACATATAAAGCATGTCAAAGTTGTTACCGTTTTTGCTTCATTATGATCAACTTTTCAATCAGATCCTTAAACCACCACCGATTTTATTCACTTGAAAAATTTTCTTTGGTTCTCAAAAAACCTGAAATACATCTTTATTAATTTACTTTTGAGAAAAATCCTGCTACGTTTCGGATAAAATAGTCCAACTGATCTTGTTTCGCGATACCAAATTTGGACCCCCATTTCAACATCTTAGGAGGTGAATTTTGGAAAATCCTTGCTTAGTGCTCGCCTACGCCACAAAAGAAACCTTCGTGCCAAATTTGGGGTCTCTAGGACCAGCGGTTGAGGCCGTGCGTTGATATGTCAGTCAGTTTCTTCTTATATATATATAGTGACAGATATCACGTGTTCGAATTAAAGTAAATCATCAAATAAATAAAGAAATAAAATAGTAAACAAATTTTCTATTATTTTTAGAAACTGAACAAATGTTATTAGTTTGAATAGATAAATACAACAACAGTAAAACAGTTAAACACTGTAAAAATACTCTATCTCTACGAATACAATACACTTGGCAATCATTCACAACAAATCACAAAAAGCGACTATTTAAACTATAATAACAGTGGTGTTTACTGGACACTTTGGGGTCAAAATTCTTTTGGCCTTAATAGGTCTTTCTGACAGTACAGACTGTAGGATGTGTGGCGAGGAAGAGGAGACAATAAAACGCTTGTCATGCGAATGTCATGCCCTCGCCAGAAAAAGAATGAAATACTTCGAAGCAAGGGCCCCACCATTAAGATAAGATAAAATAACGAACTAATAACTATAAAAATTGTATGAAATCGCATGTGACAGATAAATCATCAAACGAATATGATTACGATTCGAGATACAGTAAGCAATGATTTCACTAAATGCAGCTCCTCGTCTAAACTATGACGATGACGTCTTGTCTGACAATAATCTTCCTACGACTGTTGAATGACAACGAGTTTTTATATCTGCCATCAGTATAACCGTTGTGTACGATTTCGCGTGGCAAATATTGCGTACGACAATAAATAGTCATACGTCTTCTCGTCCAAAATAAGCGAACATTTGCGCCGTCTAAATAGGCCTTAAATCAAGCGCGTTCAAAACAATTCCTTTTAGCGATATTCTATTTAGAACAGAACGTAGCATTGTAAACATTTGCCAAGCAACTCGTGCAAAAGCGCCTCCTCCCTTCCCTATTCCTTAATTGTTTGCTATCTTCGTTTACTTGTTCAGTGTGCCAGCCTTAACGTATTTCTGATTTCGAACGAGCTTTTCTTCTTTATTCATTATTATTTATATAATGGTAGTCCCACACTGGCTGTTATAAGTGTTTTGTAACGTTATAAAACAGTTGTTATACAACATTTTATAACAAATTTTAACAACTGTTATGCATTGTTTTCATGTTATGTAACTTTTAAAATGTAATAGAACAAATTGCTACAAATTAACAAGTGGCAGGTGCTCCCATACTAGTGTTAATGTTGTGTGTTGTGTTACAATAACTTATTGCATGGTGTAGAAGCTTTCAAACACCTTAAGTACTCTTTTTAACCGACATCAAAAAGGAGGAGGTTTACAATTCGTCGAAATCTTTTTTTTTATGTATGTTCCCCGATTACTCAAGACGCGTAGACCGATTTGAAAAATTCTTTTTTTGTTTGAAAAGGTATACCTTCTAGTTGGTCCCATTGTCACCGAATTCAGATCTGATGATGGGATCCTGGAGAAATCGAGGGAACTCTTCAAATGTTGTAGGCACACATGACATTTTTCATTTATTTTCGAAGACTAATTAAGTATTTGCGTCTAGTCATGAACGTTTTAAGTTGGTGATCTGATGATGGAAGGTACAACTCCTTATCAATTAGGAGTTGGGGGATAATTCTTTAAGTATAACATATTTCGTGTATTTTGGAAGCTATTTGAGTATTTGCCTTTAGGTGGTCATCCTTTCATGTTGGTGAGCTGATGATGAAAGGTACAACTCCTTAGAGATTAGGAGTTGGGGGACAATTCTTTAAATATACCATATTTCATGTATTTTGGAAGCTATTCGAGTATTTGCGTTTAAGTGGTCATCCTTTCATGTCGGTGAGCTGATGATGGAAGGTACAACTCCTTTGAGATAAGGAGTTGGGGGATGGTTCTTTAAAAATAACATAGTTCATGTATTGTGGAAGCTATTTAGTATTTGCCTTTAGGTGGTCATAGTCTCATGTTGGTGAGCTGATGACGAAGGGTATAACTCCTTAACGATTAGAAGTTGGAGGATAATTCTTTGAATATAACAACTGTCATACATTTTCGAGATCTATTCAAGTGTTTGCTTAGTAGTTATGACATGTTGGTCAGCGGTTAGTGATTCTTTAAATAATATAGGCATGCTAAGGCTAAAATTACCTATAATCTTTGAAATTATTCATACCTACTGATGATACAATATACGAGTATCTATATATATATCTCCTTGATAATGGGATAATTCTTATAAGAATATTTAACACTTTCGCTGACAGTGAAAGAGTTAAGCTACGTTAACCATACAAGCACCCCGCCTGTCGACGTAGTGTCACCGAAAGCGTTAAGTTAGCAGTACATTCTAATTATAAGTATTTAGAGCATACTAAATACCGATTTTACACTACTAAAAAGCAAAAAATAAAATATTTTAAAATAAAAATAAAACCGCATTCAAAAATTCGCCCAAATTAAAAAGTAAAAAATAATTTTAGTTCCTACTTCTGAGGATTTCCTACCCAAACCTTTAAACCTTTTACCCTATTTATTTATTTATTTCATTTATTTATTCATTGAAATAAAATATTATGGCTAGGTATCCTACAGATTTCTTAGAAGTCGGTGCCAAGCCAAATATGATCACTTCGCGAGTATATGACTGTATTTGATAGAGCTTTGTAACTTACTGTCACGCCCGTTATACTGAGGTAGATCATTCTGTTGATAAAAACATAATCGGAGTGACAGTAAGTTACAAAGCTTTATCTAATATATACCTATGGACGTATTTGGCTTGGCACCGACTTCTAAGAAATCTCTAGGATACCTAGCCATAATATTTTATTTCAATGAATAGGGTAAAAGGTTTAAAGGTTTGGGTAGGAAATCTTAAGAAGTAGGACCTAAAATTATTTTTTACTTTTTAGTTTGGGCGAATTTTTGAAGGCGGTTTTATTTTTATTTTTACAATTATTAATCACTGAATCGCACTATCAAAAAAAAAAACGTATTGAATATCTATTTTGACCTTGACAATTGAAAATAACGTCGAACTGCTTGGGACAGATACGGGACACGGCATTCGAGGGGTCAGTAGAGGGTAAAATGCAACTTACCTGCTACAATCCCCCGTCCACGCTTAAATGCAAACCATTTTGTGCCTTTATTGGCTCCTGAACCTGATTTAAGTTTTTTAGATTCTCTTTGAAACTGGCCTATGAGTGATTTTTATTCATCTTGATTTCATTTGATCATTCGATTAACTGTTTTTCCACATTACACTTATTAGCGATTTCCATCCAAGCATCGTGTTTTTTATTTCGATTTTGTAATCTTCCAATAATGTATTCCACAGGGACTGCCTTGAATGAAACGTGTCAATAAGTTTAAAAACATCATCGTTACTCCAATTTAGAGTCATACCTATTGCTTATAATCAAACAAAGCAATACACTGCAGTTTCACATGCGAATGACAACTAAGTAAACGCGTCCCGTGATCATATCTACCCCCGTGCAATTCGCGTTATACTCTCCCGTTAAAATGTTGTATAATATTGTAACATTCAAATCATTTGTCATAAAGTTATAAACCATTGTTTCTTAACATTGTTATACAACATTTTTTGTTTTAATTCAAATTCAAATTCAAAAATATTTTATTTCGACCAACAAGGATCATAATTAAAGTTAGTAACAATTTCTTAGCCTAAAGTTAGCAAATATAAACTACTAATAAGATTAATAACATAAAATACTGACAACAGCACTTAGTAAGGCTTGGCTGTCAGTACATGGATCATATGACAATGATTCACATACTGACAATCAAACCTCTCCGCAAATGCCCTCAGGATACCATTGGAGCTAGCCCGCACCCTGTGCGCCAGAGACGTGCAGCGTTTTCTCATAGTTGCATAGAAACAGTCAACTCTGGCATCCGCGAACATCCCTGACGCACTACAGAAACGGGGCAGCCCCAATAGCATCCTGAACGCATTATTGTACTGCACACGTAGGGCGTTGTACTGCTTTTGCGTATAAGAGACCCACAGACTGCTCGTGTAGAGGGTCGTACAGAAGGCTCTAAACAGAGTTATTTTTACCTGAACAACGGGCAAATCGGCGGGCCACCATGTTCGCTCTAACAGACAACGCCCTTCGTTCTCGCTCAATGTCTGCATCGTCCGTCAGGTCAGAGGTTACCACATGTCCTAAGTATTTGAAGGTATCCACCTTTTTTAAAGGCGTTCCATATAGACGAATCGGGGGTACGGGTGGCAACTTTTTACCTCTGACCTGAAACAACACAACAACCCGTTACATTCAAAACTTTGTAACGAACAATACGTTACATTCAAAACTTTGTAACGGCAAAGATCAAATTGAGACGGGCAAGAAGTCTGGTGTGTATAAGCTAACTTGTGATGATTGTAATAAGGTGTACGTGGGGCAAACGGGCCGTAATTTTAACACAAGGTATAAGGAGCATGTTACATCTTATAGGCATAACCATCCAGAACGTTCAAATTTCGCGAAGCATTTGATAGAGAGTGGCCATAGTTTATCTGAGGACCACTCTTTTAATGTTCTGCACGTTTGTGATAAAGGTTTACGTTTGAACGTTCTGGAACAATTGGAAATAGTTAGGTACAACGGTAGAGGTGTAATTATTAACGAGCAGCTGAATGTTGCGTCATCGCCGTTATTACGAATTTTTTCCGTTGCCAGGGGGGGAGAAGGGGGTAGGGGGCGGGGTCAGGGTGAGGTTATAAATATGGCCGACCAGACAGGACAGCTCATTCTGTTGCCGGACACCAGACCGACAACATCGTCAACTCCTGATGATGCCTCGTAGAGAGGCGAAACACGTGTCGAGTATAGTGTTATTGGTGGTGGTTTGTTATAGTTATTTGCGTATTTATTTTTGCGGCGAGAGGGTGGGAAAATTAATTGCATGCAAAAAATACGCAAGTAATTATAGCGGGTTACACTAATTAGCTACACATTCTCTATTGCGGAAGAGCAAAGCAATATTGTTCATCCTTGAATGAATATGGACTTCCGCAAAGTAACGCCTGATTCAATTAATGACCTGAAAGACCATGCATTCACTTTTTTTTACATTATATTGTAAACCATGACTAAGTGCAAACTTTTCACATATTCCTAATAGCTTCGTGAGACCACAAGGCAAAGCACTCAGCAGCACCATGTCGTCCGCATAGCTAATGTTATTGAGACATACGTCATCAATGTGGCAGCCGACATGAGTGCTACTGAGCTCCTCTAACAGCGCATTGACGTACAGGTTGAAGAGCTTCGGTGAGGTAACTCCCCCCTGCCTCACCCCGCACTCCATCCTGTACGGCTCCGAGTACTCAGTTTTAGGTGTTATATAACATTTTTAGACTATTGTGGGAGCGTTTACAACATCCAATATGCTGTAACAAATTGTAGCAAAAGTTATAAAATGTTTAACAATGTTATCATGGTAAGAGACCTGATGGTGTGTCTTTGGTTCCTTGGAGCTTGCGACGGATGTTGGTATGGGATGCTACTTGCGTAGACACCCTGGCACCGTCCCATCTTCAACGAACTACGTTTAAGGCGACCGCTGCGGCTGAAAATGCCGAATTTTTAAAACGTAATAAATATAAGGGCCTCGGCAAAGAGTACGATTTTGTACCGTTTGGCGTAGAAACTTTAGGTTCATGGGGCCCCAGTGCACGCAAATTGTTTACTGAGATCGCGAAACGTCTGGTTCATGTAACTAAAGACCGAAGAGCTGGCGACTTCCTCGCACAACGCATCAGTATTGCGATACAGCGAGGAAATGCCGCCAGCATCCTCGGTACAATGCCACAAGGACCAATCTTAGGTATAGGTTAGGTTAAGTAGGTTAGTTAGATTTAATCTATGTACATAAATTGTAGTTATGAAAAAATATATATATTCACCAAATCAAAAAAAACGTTATCATGTTTTATAACGTTATATAACCATACCTCGTTATTTTTCTAGCAGGCACGAGAGATTGACAAAATTTTTCATCGACATAGTAACTGTTATCGATGAGTCTTATATTAGTCGATAAATAAATTTAATAAATAAATAATGTGCTATAACTACAAGAAATTACAAGACTGCAAATCATACTCAAAAAGTTACATTATTTTTCTTATAATATGTTGTATTTAATACCCATCAAAAGAAGAAAAACCATTAAAATATACTCTAACGCCATAGGAAATAATTAATCCCTTAAAAAACATTACATGTAAAAAGGTGCAAGTCTCGCAGCATAGCAGTTGTTACACCACAAAAAAGTTATGAGATCAATTGTTTTTCCAGCTGTTCGTAGAATTGCGTTTTTGCTTCATCTGATGCTGCGTTTGTTGGTGCATAGCATTGCACAACAGTAATTTTCCTGTAATGTGAGTAAGTTCATTCCGCCAAATATAAACTTATTTGCAACAACCGCATAATTAATTTTGTATTAGCATGTATTTGTATGGGATTACAAACTTATTTGAGTAGTTTGCATAACTTTAAAATCTGGCAGAAATTTCCAATTTTCAGATTTTCTGTGTAATAGGTAGGCTATGAACTACTTATGTTTCAAATTTTGAGCTCCTAGGCCATTTAGAAATACCTTAGATTATTGATGATCGGTGAGTCAGTGAGTGACAAAACTAAAGAATTTTAACACGCGGTAATTTTTAAACTACAAGTTATAATTGAAATCAAACAAGATTATTATGTAACTCATGTTATGGCCTACACGTCGCAGAAAATTCAGACTTCTAGCTGTAACCAGCGCGAAATTACAGACGGTTGAAAATGGCCTGAACGGCTTCCAGAAAAGGATGGTACGGCCGTGCCATTTTTTTGCTCGACTTGGCGGGGGCACTGCCGTGCCCCCAGATATGAAGTATTCGATGTTCAAAACAAAGCCTAGATGAGTCCTGGATTTCTTGGTTACCTACATTTATGAAGTTGGCATGTTTATGAGAATAGGGTGTATTCATCGATAACATTTATATCGATGTTTAATTTTGTTGAGAAAGAAGGTTGAGGGAGGCGATGGCTGAGATACGCGTCATACTCTTGAACGGGTGCTGTTTGCGGAGACCGGTCTAATCAAGCTCACTCATGGCTTAAATTCAAACAATTTTCCTGCTTTTCTTGACATGAGAAATTGAATTCGCTACATGTTTGTTTATTTATGATTATTTAATATTATGACGCATGGAGACCTTATACATCTCTGAAACATTTAGTGAAATGTATCCGTTTGTTTTTTTTTACTCTGACAACTAGAGACCTTTACATCTCTAGCAGTATAATAATGCTAATTTTAACGTTAACTAAAAAATTGGTTGCCTGTAAAGTCGGTCTACGGGCGAAAGTTTTACGTGACAACTACTTTCACTTTTTATGTCTGTCTCTCTCGCTCTTAGGCGGGCTAACCATGCCCGAGTGGAAGGGACGCGTGCCTCTCACTCGCTCTCATTGTGAGCGCATAACGTGAGCGGAGCGTAACGCAGTTTCTTGAAGTGTCACCCGGCAAACCAATTTATAAGACGTTGTCACGTCAAAACAATTGTATGCCCTTTTACATATATCTTTACATCATACATTTCCCAAAATTCATTACATTTATATAATTATTCTGACTATTAGAGACTTCATCTCTAGTTAATGTACAATATCTGTATTTATATTAAATCAAATTTATGTTTCGTTTTTATTTATGCATGTTAGCTGTAAGATGTTATAAACCTATTATTTGAAAAAAGATAGTCCCGCTGAGTTTCTTGCCGGATTCTTCTCAGGCAGTGGTGTAGGGTTAGAACCGGAAGTAGTTTTTTTTTTCTCTCATTCGCTATTTAGTTTAACGATTCAAAAGCGCTCGTTGCTGGGCCTAATTGAATAAAGAATATTTTGACTTTGACTTTGACTTTGTCAATCTCTCGTTCCTGCTAGAAAAATGTCTAGGTATATATAAATATGACACTTGTCACAGCCAGTCTAGAAGCACCATAAATGAAATTCCTTGTATAGATAAACTAACTTTCCGCATACGACTTCATCCGTGTATCCATCCGCCTTTCACAAAGTTGAACCCCTATTTGTAACTATTTCAGCTACTTAAAATTAATATGAGATTTTCGGTTGAGAACTGTTATTTGTTTATTTCTGAATCGTTCATTTAGTGCCATAATAATTAACCATATACATTATACCTATGTTACATAATTTAGTTAAGTACTATCTGTTTTCACCATTTTCCTCTCCTTCCTTTTACACTTCTTTCACTTGCATTCCTTTTATTTACAATTGCTTATTTATTAACTGACGAGTGTGTTTTGGTACGATAATCGAAGTTTTTTCCGACGAAAGTTGTATTTTGAGGCGACCGACTATAGAGGTTCTATTTGTAGTGAAACATCCAGTAGTCAGCCGTGGGGGGCCGACTTCTGGATTTCGGCGTTTTTTTTATTATTCAATAAATTTTATGTCATTAGATTCGAAGTGTTTTTTAAATTTATTATTTTAGCAAGTACTTGTAGAACTCGAATACGAAGAAAACCCAGTAGTCGGCCGGGTTGAAATGTATTTTATGGAGTTGGCCGACTATGGGGTATTTAGGTTCTAAAGCTCGGCCGCCTATTTTATTATGTAAAATATGTGTTTTGGGTGGTAACGTATTGCTTTTTTATTTCGGTGCAATATGTCTCAAAAGCACATTTTAAAGTATCCTCCCGAAAATCTGACACTTGCTTGCCCGATGGTGTTTGGTATCCTTCAAACCACGATACAAGATAGGCTTAATCTGCGGGTGCCCGAGCACCCTCGAAAAATGAGCCCCGATACGGTCTTAGCCAAGCAAGAGGAAGAGCAAATTATTGATTGGTGAACAAAATGTACAAAATATGGTTTTCGTGTAAAAACCAGTACACTTTTGAATACAGCGTAAGTTATTATGATTGCCAATGAACGTCTAAATCCCTTTCACAAATAATAATAAACGATGTTGTTATTCAGTTATTAAAGGATGATCGTTACGGCGACGAGACCGAATAGTTATTCATAAATTTGACACATTTCATATAATACTTTAACAAAGTTAGATATTTTTTTTTTTTTTTATATTTAATAGGCTTACTCATGGCCACAGACTAGCCAAGGGCAGAGACGTGGCCTACGATGGAGTGGATTTGCCCAGAAGGTGCCTATTCACCCTTGACTTGAAGGTTAACTAACTATATTGCAATATAGTCGATAGATGTTAGTAAGTTAGTGACAATTTGCACTGATATTTTAATGGCAAACGAGTCTTGATCGCATGAACTTACGTTTAATATTATCGTGACGTTTCGGGCATGACCCAAAATAAATCAATATATGGTGGAAGTACTAGTTAAGTACGCATAACATGTCAACAGAGAATATTTATTTGAATCACGATATTTTGCTCATATACAAATCTACATAAAGTATTGTCATACGTTTTGGGAGAGGAGTTTGTTAGTTTTGTTGAAAAGTATTATTTAATTTATAGGGTTACAATACAAAAATTTATCAAAATTTGCAAATTTTCTTAGTCAACTCTATTGTATGAGTATTTGATTAAGCGTCAGGTGCTTTTGCTGGCAGTCCCAATAGATGGCACTTCAGATCAATTTTCAATGTCACATATTGGGACATTGGAAATATTAACACTCAGTCCTAATAAACGCCAGCCTGTCTTAAAATTATGCAAATAATTAAGATATAGGTAAGCTTATTTATTTCAAAGTTGGGATGTAAAGCATTTAAGGTACATAATATATTAATCATCGTTTAAATTCCCTAATAGTTGATTTTATCTTATCCATGGCAACTCAAGCTATAATGACGAGTATTGGTACAGCGTCGGGGACTAGTACTTCCACCTTACATAATTGCACTGATATTAATCAAGGGTTATTATGTATTCAAGTTTAGGTAATCACCTTAACACTTATTAACCAACGCAATTGATAGGAGTTCAAACTCAGACCTTTTCAAAAAAGATCCACTACTGGTTCCTTTACCCTATACATACTTAACGCACATTGGTTGCTCAACACACTAAGTTAAATCATTGGTTCACGTTTTTTGGTAACTATATATTTCTTTTAGTCTTGTTTGTGGAAATGGGAAAGCCAATTCTTTCTGTAAATAATAATATTCATATTTAATAGTAGACACATACTCGTAAGATTTGATTCAGAAAGTCAGAATGGTTAGTTTGGGAGATTAATAATAGTAACAACTTTTCGAAATTTTTGAAGCTAATTTTAGACATTGTATTTTTCATTTCAATTTGGCGCGCAGATTAAGCGACATACTTGTATGAAGTTACGAGTCATTTGCTATTTTGTTTAACTCCTGTGTTTATGTGTAACGTGTAAATAGTTATAGTTAAGTTAGTGTAAATTTATTGGAAATAAGACTGTAATATTAGTGTATAATATATAATCTTGTAAAAATTGCTGTGTAAAAAATTAGGTACCTATATAAAATGTTGTCTGCCCAGAAAAGAAGCGTTGTGTGGAACCACTTCACAGAAGTGGACCTGAAACGAGCGAAGTGTTCCTACTGTTGCAACACATTGTGTATTTCGGGCGGCAATGTTGGTAATTTAAATAGACATTAAAAAACACAACACCCGACTGTACCTTCTAACGCCGAGCGACAGTATTTATGGCAAATGTTGCTGCTGATACAAATCAGACAAAGCCCGAAGTGGATCCTGCAATTATAAGCCAGCCGAACGATTTTCAACCACCAAAACCAATACAAATAAATAGAGCTGCTCTAGCTCAGCCATCTATGAACGAGTTTGTCCATAATTTAAAGCCCTTTGGACCCCGTCGTTCGGAAAAAATAGACGAGCAATTAATGAAAATGGTTGTGTCCCAGTGGGTCGGTGAAATCTTTGGCGTGACGGAATATGAAGCCAAATTTTTGTAGCTATTTGAGACCAGTGAAGAAACTGGCCCTTGGTCGGGGTATCAAACACGACCACTAACCCGGCCCTTGGGGAGATAGAGACCTTTTCTATCTCCTACTTGGGTAATTCTCTTCCGGCGCGTCCTTGCTGCTGCTGCGGGGGTGGGCACCTTTCACTCTGGTAGGCCATTGTGATTGGGCGGCAGAGTTCGGAAGAGGACCCAGTGTCACGGAGTTCCCTAGCCCAGGGTTACGGGTGAAGCCTTCGACGGCTGCGAAAGCGGAAATAATGGACATCGGAACGGTGGAGCAGGTGGAAGAGGCAAAACCCCAAAGGGAAGCTGCCCTACCTTATGTGGGCCACAGGTTTCTTTGGAGATGCAGTACCCGGCAGGTCGGTTCCATGGTTGCGGAGGCGCCTCAGGCCCATCGCAACCGCCCAAGCTCTCCAGATG
Organism: Thaumatotibia leucotreta; assembly: GCA_025490895.1. Taxonomy (NCBI): domain Eukaryota; kingdom Metazoa; phylum Arthropoda; class Insecta; order Lepidoptera; family Tortricidae; genus Thaumatotibia; species Thaumatotibia leucotreta. The sequence goes on from JALPQI010003047.1 coordinate 51,377, forward strand.
AACTACTGCTTTGGCGTCAGGCAGCAGCCGGCCGTAAACCAATAGCCAAAACTATATTCTCCTCACAAATATGAAAATAACACAATATATAGATATGGGCAATAATACTAGGGCGTTCCCCGTAAGCGACGCAAATACGATGAATGCGAACAATGCGATAAATACTAGGGCGTTCCCCCCAAGCGACGATTTAGTTGACAAGAACAAAAATTCGCATAGGAACTTACATCTAATAAGACTTGCAACGTGAAACTTGGGGTCTCTCACGAGCAGGACCCAAGAACTTAGCAAAACACCACTAAAAAGAAGCATTAACATCTGCTGCCTTCAAGAGACAAAATGGAAAGGCTCAAAATCTAAAGGCATAAGTAACGACTACCAGGTCATATAATTATCACGGAATGGACAATAAAAGAAACGGGGTGGCTGCAGTCCTGGATTCGCATTTTAAGTCACGGATTATAAACATCACACCAAAAAGTGACCGTCTTGATAGCCGTAAAGCCGGCACTAGAGAACCAGCAAATAACCAACATCATATCGGCGTACGCACCACAGACAGGTTGCACCGATTCCGAGAAAGTCGCATTCCGGGATGGTTTCGATGAACTGCTGCAAGACATACTATCAAATTAATTCAAAATGATCGAGGGCGATCTCAATGGACACGTGGGTGCAACTAGCGATACCCATAACAACGCCCATGGAGGTTATGGGTATGTAGTGTTAAATAAGCAAGGGGAAGAGATTTTAAACTTTACTGCAAAGACACTCACTAACCCTAGTAAGCACAAACTTTCAAAAAACAACTGAGCAACTGATTACCTACAAAAGTGCTTGTAAATCTTCACAAATCGACTACATTATCTCGGATGCGTCTGTAAAACATATGTTCAAGGATTGCAAGGTTATACCAGGCGAAGCCCTGACATCTCAGCCATCTTGGTGGCTGTATACAACTTGCCCACACCAATCAAAAATGTAGTTGATAAAACCCCTAAAACAAAGTGGAAGGAGCTTAGTGGCCCGAAGGGTGAACTTTTATTAGCTACAATAAAAAGCTATTTTTAAGCAGATCTGGAGAAAACTTGTGTGTGCGCTGAAAATATTCGTTATAGTTCGGATTAAAAATATGCATTTTGGTAGTTTATTTCATTGTTATTAAACACAATTTTGTTTGGTTGATCTAACTTGAACAGTTTACGAAATATGCCACTTTCAATGACACCCTGTTTATTTTACATTATCTCAAATAACTCTAAAACAAAAGAAGCTCTAAGAGCTGATATTAAGCATGGAGTATTCTTAGGGCCTGGTAGTACACCACGTAAAGGACCCTCTTGTTCGGTAAGGCTGTCAAAGCCTTTTCCAAGTGTTTGGATTTTTACAGGTAGTGAGTATAAGATTGAAGATAAAGTAGATAAATTTATATGGCTCAGCGGCTCTTAGCGGTGTGACATCTGCATCAGCTGTACAGTGCACCGAATCGATGTGTACTATCACGGGAGTCACGGGACGGTCTTTTTTCCTCAAAGGTTCTTTGACACTGTCAGATATAGCAGCCGATGATACAGGGATTATTATGGGTTGCAGTTGCTTAGTGTTTGATATTTTGTTAGTGCTTGGAGAAGGAACACTATTGTCGACATTTGTGGTAGGTAGTGGCAAAAGGAGTTGAAGAGAGCCGCGTTGGTACGGCGTCATGTAGTTTCGAAGGATAGCGCTTGGCGATCAAATCTTCTGGCCTGGAACTGTTTGTGACAAGTTTTCCCCTGCCTGCGACCACGGGTGTAACGTCATGCCCGAAACGTCGGGATATAATTAAATGTAAGTTTACGCGATTAAGACCCGTTTGTCTTTAAAATATGACCCTGATTTCTTCGATTAGAGCTTTCATTTCTAGAACAAGCTGGTTAATTTCATAGTTTTCTATAGTTGAATCATCTGAACGTAAGTCAGGACAATTTTGCATAGAGCGAATAGAGGAGCAGTTCAAAAGGGTTATAATGGTTTTTGATGTACTTAGATTTATCATGGCAAAAACGGCACTTTCACGTGGTTCTTTGATCAATAGTCATCATCATCAAGGAATAGCGGTTATAACTTACGCCAATTTGTTCTAAGCAACGTAGGCAGCATCGCCCAAGGTATTGAAACTAATCCAGGAACCTTGGTACCACATTTTTTACAATTTATAGGCACAACCATTTTTTTCGATTGTTTTATTACAAATAAGCATAATAATTAATGAAACATATTGTTTTGTTAACAGAAATAACGTAAATAATTATCGAAAGAAAATAATTGGCGTTGACACAGTTGACACGTTGACACTATATAACTGACTCTAAATTGCAGTCATCAATGCTCGGTTGCATTGAGTATGCTGAGTGCCACACTGCAGCAAACTTGGAAGAGTTTCTGAAAAATATTACACGTGAGTGGAATATAGAAAATAAAGTCAACACTGTAGCAAGTGACAATGCACCCAAAATGATAGCAGCAATTAAAGCTGCAGATTGGTGTCAGGCTCCGTGCTTCGCGCATACACTAAATCTGTGATTAGAATGTCTCATTTAGATTAAAATTCCGATGTTCCGATGAAAAGCGTCAAACGAATAAGTCTACTATGGCCGAGCATTTGCTGGATTGAGCTTCATAATCCGAAACTCCTCTCAACCGAACGCATACGTCGTAGTTAAAAAGCTACCTTATGGTCATAAGGTATGGAATTTACGACCGACCGAGTTATAGAAATATATGCAAGAACCTGCGCTTTGCCGAACTAGTTACCTGTTCCTGTGGTGGACAAAACACCGGTTCATATATCCCCTGCTCTACAGCTACATCTAGAAGAGGGTGAATGTCATGGCGACTTCCGTTTCCTGCTAACGGATATTTTCAAAAGCAGGGAATATTTTAACAGAAAGGTGGAGACGACTAACGTCCAAGAAGTTGTCAGAGCTACTTTTTGTATAATATTATAATCATTGTACATACCCCAGACTTTTAAATACACCATTCTAGTTTAATTTGATTTGAATAGAGAATTACGGAAATACAACTTCAAAACAACATTTTAAGATGTTCTTATATACAAATAAAACGCATGCTTTAAAATACTGCACATACTTACATTACTAATAATAATTATCCATAATAGCATTACATTATTCGCAACACCCCCATTCAATGTAATAACGTTTACCTAAACATATCTTGTAGATCTCTTTAACCAATATAAATAAACTACTTGTAACACTTCCACAAGACAATAAAAATTAAAGGTACAAGTTAAGCTTACATGCTTCCATAGTCAGACCACACATGCTAACAAACTTGATAGTAAATTATTTTTCAGCGACTTTGTGAGCACGTCTGCAATCTAGTCTTCTTTTTGACATATTTTATACACAATGTACCTTTTTCAATCAACTCTCTAATAAGATGATGTTTCATATCAATGTCTTTCAATCTCATGACAGTATTAGTATTTGCTACTTTAATTGCAGACTGGTTATCACTAAACAATGTAGCTGATTAATCAGCCAACAAACTTCACTGCCTGCCTTTGCCATTGATACATATTCCGACTCCGTGTGCTCTGTTTCTTCGAGCACCAGAAAATCAAACAGTTAGCAAACTTAAAACAGTATCCAGTGGTTGATTTCCTGTCTCTTAGATCACCACCCCAGTCAGCATCACAAATCCCTATAAGCATCTCATTATTGCACTTATACACCAACTTATAACGGCTAAAAACGGTCTATTCTATTATGTCAGGTCTAGTACCTAAAGCCGCATACATCAAGCATCCAATGATCTGTCTACAATTATTTTCTGTATTACTACTACCTGAGTACAGTGTCAACGGTCGCTACTAAGTAGATACAATGCAGTTTTACACAGATTCAATTACCCAATGTAGTTTCATATAGATTCAACTCGATATTTCGTTTAATTTTATCTGACTGTTTACAAACGAAAGCAGTTTTATGCAGATTCAATTACCCAATGCAGTTTCATAAAGATTCACGGGTTGTCATGGGGTGACCGGCTTGCGAATAGTCCCCCACCATATCATCCCGTGGTTGCAGTAAGAGCCTGCTAAGGGAATAAATACCGGAAGATGGGCAGCAGCATCTTCCGCAGAGTAACAAGAGTAACAAGCTGCGCGCACCAACCCGCCTGCCAAGCGTGGCGCGTATGGCAACCCCCCATGATGAACAAAACAAAACCTAGGCCCCTAGTGCCCGGCAGTCCTGCTCTTCCTGGCTACGGTAGCGGCCAGAGAAACAGGGCAAGGCAAGTGCTAAGAATCACCGGCACCTATCCGGCTACCCACCCCCACGACGATTGGCCCTGGTAACACACAATATCCGCACTATGAGGACTGACGAAAAGATTTACGAGCTGGAAGAGGAACTGAGCAAGTTACACTGGGACATAGTCGGGCTATGCGAAGTCCGTAGAGAAGGGGAGGACACCGTAACCCTGAAGTCCGGTAACTTGCTCTACCACCGGGAAGGCGACCAACAGTCCCAAGGTGATGTCGGGTTTCTCGTCCACAGGTCCCTCGTAAACAACATAATAACCATCGAAAGTGTGTCGAGCAGGTTGGTATACCTGGTACTCAGAATATCCAAAAGATATTCGCTGAAGGTCATTCAGGTATATGCACCGACCTCGTCACACTCCGATGATGAAGTAGAGGTTATGTATGAGGACATAAGTAAGGCCATGCATACTTCTAAAACCTACTTCACTGTTGTTATGGGGGACTTCAATGCAAAGTTGGGCAAGAAAAGCAATGATGAGTTGAGAGTGGGGCAATTTGGCTATGGACAACGGAACCATAGGGGACAGAGGCTGGCCGACTTTTTGGAGAAAGAGGGACTCTTTATGATGAACTCTTTCTTCCAGAAGCCGCCTCAAAGGAAATGGACGTGGTTGAGTCCCGATGGTTCCACGAGAAATGAGATAGACTTCATAATGACCGACAGGAAACGTATATTCAGTGATGTGTCTGTGATCAACAGGGTGAAAACGGGTAGCGATCATCGAATTGTCAGGGGCTCATTGAATGTCAATGTTAAACTTGAAAGGTCCAGCCTGATGAAGTTTACGCTCCGTCCCACTCGAGCCCATATCCAAAACCCCGAAAGCTTTCAACTTGAGCTCTCTAACCGCTTTGCTTGCCTTGAGGACTTGGCATCAGTGGACGAGATCAACGACGGGCTAGTACAAACTGTCCACATGGTAGGGTCTAAATTTTTTAGACCCCGCAGTAAAGATAGACCTCAAAAACTGACCATTCAAACTTTAAACCTCATGGCTGAACGACGCTCGCTACTGCTGCAATCTACGGATGACGTGGAGTCATATAGGCAGCTCAATAGACGTATATCCAAGTCCTTGCGACATGACGTGCGTCTCTTTAATAGTAACCGTGTTAAAGAGACAATCGAGCGAAAACAAGGCTCCAAAGTGTTCGCAAAGGACAAGTCTATTGGGCAAAGCCAGCTGACAAAGCTGAAACGGGGTGATGGCAGCATAGCGTCAACAAAAGCAGAGGTTTTAGGTGCGATCGAGAGGTTCTATGGACAGTTATATACTTCGGTCGCAAAGCCCGTTGACAGTTTGGTAGGAGATCCAAGAGCCAAGCTGTCCCGACACTACACCGAGGATATCCCGGACATCAGTCTGTACGAGATTAGGATGGCCCTGAAGCAGCTTAAAAACAACAAGGCGCCGGGCGATGACGGAATCACTTCAGAGCTTCTGAGAGCGGGTGGAACACCGGTTCTTAAAGTCCTCCAGAGGCTCTTTAATTCCGTCTTGTCCGAGGGCAAAACGCCTGAAGCATGGAACCGAGGCGAGGTGGTGCTGTTCTTCAAAAAAAGGTGATAACAGCCTTTTAAAGAACTATAGACCCATCACGCTTCTGAGTCATGTTTATAAACTGTTTTCAAGGGTCATCACCAACCGTCTCGAATACAGACTTGATGAATTCCAGCCTCCCGAACAAGCTGGATTCCGAAAAGGCTATATATAGTACCATTGACATTGACTGTTGAAAACTCGGTACTCGAAGTTGTTGACTCGTACATCTACCTAGGACAAGTAGTCCAATTAGGTAGGTCCAACTTCGAGAAGGAGGTCAACCGCCGAATCCAACTTGGTTGGGCAGCGTTCGGGAAACTACGCGATGTCTTTTCGTCCGACATACCTCAGTGCCTTAAGACGAAAGTCTACAATCAATGTGTGTTACCAGTGATGACTTACCGCGCCGAAACGTGGTCCTTCACCATCGGCCTCATCTCTAAACTCAGAGTCGCTCAAAGAGCTATAGAGAGGGCAATGCTCGGAGTTTCTCTGCGTGATCGAATCAGAAACGAGGAGATCCGTAGGCGAACTAAAGTAACTGACATAGCCCTCCGGATTAGTGAGCTGAAGTGGCAATGGGCAGGCCACATTGCACGCAGAGCAGATGGTCGATGGGGTCGAAAAGTGCTGGAGTGGAGACCACGGCTAGGCAAACGCAGCGTAGGACGTCCACCCACAAGATGGACAGACGGCCTTATGAACGTCGCCGGGACACGCTGGATGCAGGTCGCATCTAACCGGTACATGTGGAGGTCCAGAGGGGAGGCCTATGTTCAGCAGTAGACATCTTATGGCTGAGATGATGATGATGAAAGATTCAACTCGATATTTCGTTTAATTTTATTTGACTGTTTACAAACGAAAGTATACATTTTTACTTGCCGCAGTAAAAAAGTAGCTAGGAATATGTAGCACTGACACCAAAAAATAACTTTCAAATAATTGAATCCATTATTGGTTTAAGCCGCGGGAGCGGCAACAGAATTTTCTGATTGGAATTTCAAATACAATAAACGTTTGAAATGTTTTCACTCCTAAAATAAAATGTGATGGTGGATTTTGTTAGAATGTTGACGTGAATGTGAATAACATTAGGACAGTACAAAAATAATATCGGATAAATATTCAAGTACCTAAGTAGTTATTAATTAATTAGCTACTTAGTCTGCGTAAACAGGCTGGACAAAAAAATGAGTGCATTACCACTGCCCCTCACTGGGAAGCAGAATAAGCCCATTAATTCAAGTTGTGGAAAAAGTAGTAGTCCTAAGTAGTTTAGTAGCATCTACTAGTATTTAGGCACGGAGATGTTCACATCCCCGTGGTTTATATTATTTCGGACTTCTAAACTTGTCTCCGTTTGGGTCACTATGAAACGACTATATAGATACACACTCGGATTATCTATATATAATTAATAGAATATCAACTCACATATCAACTCACAACCTAAACCGCTGGTCTTAGAGACTGCAAATTTGGCACGTAGATTATTTTTAAGGCGTAGGTAAGCACTAAGGAAGATTTTTATTAAATTCACCTCCTAAGGGGTTGAAACGGGGGCCCAAAGTTTGTATGGCGAAAAAAGATTAGTTGGACTGCTTTATCTGAAACTTTGCAGGAGTATTATTTAAAGTAAATGAGTAAAGACGTGAAAAGGTACACAATTTAAGCCGTGAAAGGGGTATAAAGAGTCATTACGTAAAAAAATGGGTATCGTTTATATTGTTACGTTCATGGGGTGGGTTTTCTATAGAAAATGTATAAATAAGCCACTAATTAAAACTTATATTATATTTTAATTACTAATCAAAAGAACAAACACTAAACTAGAACACTAATCACGCACTTAACACTTCCTTGACCCCATTTTCTGACCGTTTTTCGTTCGTTTCAGTGAATCCGAAATATTGCAATTTATTTATTTTTATTTTTATTTTATTTATTATGAAACAAACGGTCATACAAAAAGATATTAATGGTAATTTTTTATGGGGTTATTTATAGTCAAAGTTCTATGTCAGCAAGCTGTCGATCGCCCATGGTTTGGAGGGAGGGGATTTCACACTGCAGCAACGAAATTCATCCATATTTATGCAAATTTCATAGAAAATTTTAACTAAGGAGTGCAATGTTACAGCAAAGCCTTCGAAGTAATTTCTCAGCATGCTTTACTATACTAAACCCTGTTCTTTGTACTTAACGATAAAATCAAGAAATAAGAAAGTCAAACAAGAAATAAGTATTTTTCATCGATTTCGAATCTTGCGTTATTTTTGGGACACCCTTTATTTCGGTCCATTTAAGTTGCCGTCAATAAAATACGGTCCAATCACACAATTGTTCAGAATGCCTGCCAAAACGTTCACAGAAAAGCGAGTTTGGTAAGAGTCTCGCCGAGTTACGTGAGGATTTGCATCACGATCAGCCCACCAGTGTTTATTGTGGACGTTAAAGATGCCGACTCTTGTAAAAGTTGCCTCGTCTGTCCGTAGGATATTTAAGTGTAAGTTTTGCTGCAGCCAACGACCAAAAATAACTCATCTAGGGTAATCAGCCAATACAATATTCTGTACCCTTTGAAATTTAAAAGGATGTTTTGCTTCAGCTTTCATAAGCCGCCAAATAAACAATTGGCTCGTGCCGAATATCGCAGCAGCATCCCTTGTGCTGGCTTCTGGGTTGCGGTTAAAAAACTCGAGCACACTTCTCCGAAAGGCTTATGAATACCGCGGCCGCCGGCCTTGTGCCGGCATGTGCTGGAACTGCAAACTGACCATAGTCGCTTAAATTTTGAATGATACTGTTTATTAACACACGTGTATGTGTTGGGCAATTAGGGTATCGTTCGTGAAATAATGCGTGAGTTCGCACAATACTCCGTGTAGTAAAATAAAATTCAAGAATATCCATTTTTTTGAACATTAAATAATAATAATAAATAAATAAATAAATATCTTGGGACATCTTACACAAATCAACCTAGTCCCACGGTAAGCTCAATTAAGGCTTGTGATGTGGGTACCAGGCGACGATATATATAATAGATAGATACTTAAATACATAGACATTAACATTAACATTATCATATGGATAAGGTCGAGGCATTTTAATTTAATTGTAAAATTAAAATCTTATGGAAAATATTATTTTCTTTGACAAGTGACAATTACTAATCAAAACACGTTTTCTTCATAAATACCGTGACAGGTGATTGACAACCAAAGAGGAACCGTGTTCGTTTGAAATTCTCTAAACTTCTTTGTTAATTATTACGGTAGGACAACCATGTGAAGTCTAAACAAAAGTACTAAAAAAATTAATTAAAAATTAAGAAAAAAATACTTTTGCTTAATTTAAAAGCATGAGACTTAATTATGGGAATTAGTTAAGGGAAGATGTGTGTAAAACATTGATTTGGGATTACCATTTTGAAGTCACCCTGTATACAAAAATAAATAATAGACAAACAAGTGCCTATCTAAGTACATATAAAATAAAGTTACTGAAGGATTGACACAAAGTAACTGTTGTATTTTTTTCTGTATTGCATTTTATGCTCTGGCCAGGATCTGTTGTTACTCTATGTATGTACCTACGAATATAAGGTCTTATACATACTACTTATATAAACATATTGTGTGCTTTTATAAAGCCGGCTGTAAATAAAATTCCATTCAATACTGAATTCTTTTTTATTTCGTATATTATGTAGTATTATATATTAGGTATGCATTTATTGTACTAAGGATTGAACAGTCGAGTTTATGGAACCTACTACCTACGACTCTAGTTAACTTTCTAACTATAGTTATCATACGTGTGCTCGTGAGTAAATTGACTGGTGTATTCTTCCAACTGACTTAAAGCCATCCAGTGCTTTCTTGAAAATGAGCTAGGCACAAGGCACCTCGCTCTCTCCCACGGCACTAGCGTCAAGTCGGCTGGCCTCTTGCCTTTGGACCAACCCGTCCTGGTAGCTCATTCGCTGAAACTATGGCTCTCCTGATAATATCGTTTAAGGCATGATACCGAGGGAATTTATCTACTAAGTAAGTGAAACTACATTTCTACTGCATATCTTTATTAAACTGGAATTATGTAATTTAGAGTTGTCATCACATCAAGTTAGTGTACAGTCATGTTTTCAATAACTAGGTACATAAGTCTTAGCCATACAAAAATGAAAAACAATGTTTAATACTAAAGCGTAAAGCTGTATTTTCACAGGCAATGATTGGCGAAAAAGCAATTAACTCGTTTATTAAAAGAACCTTATAAACTTTTAAATCCTGAATTTGCAGTAATGTTAAGAAGTCTAAAATGAAACCACTTGAAGACCTAGTTGAGGAGTGTCTTTTCAAAAGGGCTTATTTCCAGTTGTAACTTTTTTTGGGAAATTGAGAAAAACATAAATCCACGGTTTTCATTTCGATATTCTTTCTGTGTTTTTGATATAGTACTTAAGTAAGTTGATATAAATGTTATGGCACTAAATATATTGCTTTATCAACTTAATTATTAAGTTAATTTAACATAAACTTTCAGAATTAAGCCCTTTTGATGCGGAACTTTTGGAATTAAGCCGTTTTGTTGCGGCCTTGTGAGTTTATCCAATAATACAAAAGCTGTTTTTCAAGGAAAGTTTACAAACCCTTCATTTATACAAAAAGTACTTAACAATAAGTTATTATAATAAAATATACACTTCTAAAAGCTCATATCATTTTCTTAGTATAAGGGAGAAATAGGCCTTTTTGACACGGACTTTGGTATTTCAACATTTTGGAGGACAAGAAGAAGCTTATTAGAACTTGAAATTCAAAATAGATATGTATTTCTTTACTTTTAGCAAAACTACATTCATAGTTTAAAAAAAGTTGAAAGTGGAAATAAGTCCTTTTGAAAAGACACTCCTCAGTTACAATATTTCAAGCCAGAAAAAAAGGCCACGTAAATACATTAACATTACATTTTTTGTAGATATGCAATTATGTAATTGCTGTGCCTAAGATAGTTGAGTTACAATTTTGTCGAATACCGTTTATACGTGACTCTTTTGATGTGTTCTCCCAGCTGATATATAAGATAAATGTAATATTTAATTTAACGTATTAAAAATAGAAATTTCAGTCTGATATCTAATACATAACAGTGATCATTATAATATTATATCTGAATTGTATTTACACTGCTAGTTCATTATAGTACCGTATTTATGAAACAATACTTTTCTTAATTAAAAGACTATTCATATATCTAGATAAGTATAATATACATTTGAGGAAGAAACAATACACTTTTTGTAATAAATAGATAGTAATATATTATGTTATATTTATAATCCACATTTGTTTATCATTTATCATTCGTCTAATATTTACTGTGATAAATAGTTGTATTGAAGTGACCATTAACCATTTCTGGCCGAGTTTGAATTGCTTAAATTGACACATGTCAATTGCTCATTTATCTCATTAGAAAGTGACAGTCGTCTTCTCTTCGACGATAGACGATTAAAGCCAAACGACCAACGAACTACAGATACAATAGAAGCCTGACTCGAGCTCAAAAATGACCCCACGACGAGTGTGCCGCGAACGATTGAGTGTGCCGCGGTTGAATTTGACAGCTTTAGTGCAACACCGATTTTCCGTGACATAGGATGTCAGCTCCTAGAAAATAATAAAATCAAAAACCCCCGTACAATGCCGTCTTGTGCAGTAAAATGGTGTAAATCCAACTCCAAGGATCACAAGAAAGAAGATGGGAACCATTGGTTTGCGCAAGTTTGATCCTGAACACGATAAATAATTATTTAAAGCAACAGATTATTGTATAGACTAATACGCTAAACCAAATGTCGTATCTCTATACTAATTTCATAGTAACTTGTGTCTTTTTGTTACTGAGTTACATATTGGGGATAGGATTATACAACATTTCTATGAGTAAGTAAACTACCTATTAATTTTACATTTCAAACAAAAAATAATTTAAATTTTGGATTTAGTTCGTAATCTTTCTACTTGTATGAAATATTTATTTATTCTTATAGATGTATAAAGTCAAACAAGAAAGTATGCCGTCGCTTTGTAGCGCCACCTAGCAAAGTATACATATATTTTTTTTACATATTCATAATATTCGTCCACCTTTTGTCTAATTTTCTAAATGATGCTGGTAAGAAGATCTAGTTGGTGTATGTCAAAAATTGTATGTATACTTTGCTAGGTGGCGCTACAAAGCGGCAGCACACTTTCTTGTTTGACTTTATACATCTATTAGAATAAATAGTATCTATTACAATAAAATCTTTGCTTGTATGTATTACGACTATTACCCACTCTCTGTAGTCTCGTTGTCGTCGCATGATTAAAGGAGACCAGTACTTATGGTATTTGACATCGCACAGCGATATGAACGCATGATTATAAGTCGCAAAGTGCCATTAATCATATAGGTATGTTCTTTTACTAAAAGTATCAAAAGTGTAAGGTTATTCATAAGGCATCTAACGAAACAGCACGTCTTTTAGAAACGAATAAATGCCGAATTCGTATGATTATCATTTTGATCTTAAGATACCCAACTACGAAGAACAGTTTTTCAAATGAAAACACCGTGATTGCTATACCTATCCTTTATTTATTTATTTTGCACAATAAAAAAGTACAAATGGACTTAATGCCTTAAGGCATTCTCTACCAGTCAACCGAATTCTCTACCAAACCGATTTATTACATTATTACCGATATTAGTACATTATAATACAAGTGTGCTAAGTTTTATACGACGTTTTTCAACACACTTACGAGGAATAACCGACTTTTAGTAACACTTTTATTAAACTTTGTTGCTAGGTAATTACTACTTACGTACTATCCCAAAGTTACGTTTAACCTTTTTATTTTTTACCATAAAAGTAATAACAGTAAACACAACAAAAATAAATAAACGCAACATACAATAGAAATTGACTCCACTCCGAATAACAAATACAATGGTAACTTTTAAAAGGCGCGCGCATACCTAAGGAATTTTTAAACGTGCGCAAATTTGTAAGGCAGCAATCCTATTGACAAACAGCCAATATAAAAAAACCGCGAATCATTAACGTTTATCATAAGGGCATTTTCACTTCTAGGAACACCCAATTAGCTTAATCTCACAAAAAAATTAACTTCGATGTCAGTTTTGTTTCGACAATTACTTAAGCATCAAATATTTACGTAAATCCACTTTATTCATGTTTTTATATTACATAAACGCGTATTCTTTCTGGATTAAATGATCAAAAAACATTTTGTTAACATTTAATGCTTAATTGTCGTTACAAAGCTGACATCGAAGTATTTTTTTTTGTGAGAGTTAAGCTAATTGGGTAGCCCTAGAAGTGAAAATGCCCATAAAATAAAAATACGATAACTTTACATTTAATATAATTACTTGATAATTTGGATGCACAATTTATAGTACGGTAGGTAAGCGGAATACTAACTCGAGTCATAAAAGCCCTCCGCCTAACGGCGTCGGGCTTACTTGCCTCCCATGATGCATGTAATGTTTTTCATCACACTTGCCGACAAAAAAAAAGTTTTAAGACATAATATTATTAAATGACGTACTGACATTTCTATTATTCCCTAGGGAATGTCACTTTTCTATTACTCCCGCTACGCGCGCAAGCAATGGCGCGCTTAGACAGCAAGTGTGATGAAAAATATTTTATTTATTTATTTACGAAAATTGATAGTATTTTGTAAGAATATTCTGGATTCCGCTATTTTTGCCACATGTCAACTCATTGGTCAATGAACATTATCTGACTAAATTGCAAATGTTGTCAAATATACTTGGTCAGGTTATGATATTACCTCACTAGAACAATAACGTAATGAAAAAGCACGCGTGTTTAATATCTTGGATTATGAGCCTAATGGCGGTTCAATAATACCTACGTTACGAGCAAGTGTGTTGAAAAATACTTTATTACGGATATGTCACCGTAATATTATAAATTCCGTTAGATTATAATTTACCTAGCGAAATTGTAAACTATCGAAAGATTGTCAACTGCGTCATGCTGTTTACAATTTAACGCATTATTTTTCGTTAGATTGTAATCTGTCGAGTTGAAACCGTAACATTGTCAAATGGCTATCTGATTGGTCGGTTTAATGGCCTCTGTGTTTACTTGCCATAGAGTTAGAAATCAAACACAAGTGGCAGTCAAATAAAAGACACGCTTTTCTAATGTTGTGAGATCAAATAAGTGTGTGCGTCGCCATTATATTATAAAATCCGATAAATAACAATCTCACTCGCGAGATTATAAACTACCGAGAGATTGTGATCCGTAACATAGATATTTGTAATTTAACGGATTGATTTTCGGTAAATTATAATCAGTCGACGCGAAACCGTCAAATCGTGATTTATACTTATAACATGCATTGAAACGCAGCTTTGTTAAATGGCGATGCAAGGAAAGATCTACCCTCAGTGTTACTTTCGTCATAAAGGGGATTTTTTTTCAGGACCCTTATTCTTTTTCAACGACACATTCAACTATACAGGATTACAGCAAAATAACAAAATCATCCCCACTTTACTAATAGGGGAGGCACCGGAAAAAAAAACTGCGTTTTATTCTACCACTTTGTCGGCTTCTAGTACTAACAGCCACTGAGCTATGTTGCGGACAGACGGACATACGGACATGGCGAAACTATAAGTGTTCCTAGTTTACTACGGAACCCTAAAACTTACTAAGGAATCGGAAGTTCTTTCGAACCGGAATTGCATTCCTAGCATGAATATAGGATAATGTGGATTTGACAACGTAATAATAATAGCAAGAACGAAAGGGATGGTCTTATTAAACTTTTAACTAGTGGAAGTGAAAAGGAACGATAATCGTCCGTCCTTATCACTGTGCCACTATTTTTTGTAAGACACTTAGCATCTACGTGACCGGCAAATACGTTGAATACGTCACTTACGTCTGGTGGGAGTGAAATTAAATGTTTTCATTGTGAAAGTGGACACAAACAACTTATCCCAAGGCTTATTTTGAACAATTTCATCTGTGTACTTATCTTCTAGATATGGTGCGATGCGAAGTACTAGGCTGTAAAAGTAGAAACGAGCGAAAAAATGCTGACATAACCTTTCGCAGGTAAATATAGTGTTTATCAGTCTAATTCTAATTCTAATTCTTGAAACTGTTAGCAAACGTCATTAGAAAGCATTTGGGCCATCATTAACTCGGGAAAGGGAAATAATTCAGTGATTTTGTTATTGTTTTTTAATTCATAATTCATAATTCATTTATTGCATCATAATCATGTCGTACATATAGGTCTTACATATAAAATTATAAAGATTACAGACATGAACCCCGCTGGGGCACAGCAATTCAATAAGTAGTTGATTTACATTACAATTTGTAACAGATAACTAATAAGACTTAAAATAATTTAACCCTTAACCACCTACGTGCGGTCTCACAGACACTGGATTATACAAAATTGACAATAACTGAACGCAAGTACATCGCTCACGCCTCTGTGACCTTGTACCTTTGCCCAGCCCCTCCGCAGTGCCGGCCATGCACTCGACTCGTTCAGACGTGCACTCATTTGGATTTGGTTAGGAATAAACTAGCATCGGCGGTCTGTGAGACCGCATGTAGGTGGTTACGATACGTTTTGTAAGTGTCTCAGGGACCGCACGTAGGTGGTTGTGTTATTTAAATGTCATAATAATTGTTACTATAGTTTAACACAGTTTTGCAAAAGGTTCAAATTTATGAAGAAACTTGCCCAAAAATTAGTGAGACCCTATTTAGAGCATCGTGCAAATAATTAGCGTATTCCGCGGGACTAGAAAATTGCTTTGAATTTGAATGTTCGAACAAATTGTGTGTCGACGGCAGGCAAGAATGGTTATTTTAAAAGCATGTAATTTTACAAAAATATCTTATTTGTAACCAAATTAAATAGTTTAATAGCATTTTTGATTGATCAATTTTATTTTTTTATAATGAAAAGACTTATATTAATGTTCTTTAATTTTGTAATCTCATATCCTAAAGGATACTTAGTTTTGTAATCGAAAATACGACACGTTATTAAATATGTTAAGTTTGAAATACAAAATGTTGATTATTTTTGTATTCTTGTTAGTTAATAAATGCCTGAAACAATTTAAAGTGTATTTAATATATTTAAACCCCCTTCAGTCACGCCAAACTAAATAAATCAGGTCCCATAAGTAGAAGCGGTCTCCATGACCGCACGTAGGTGGTTGTGTGATACAAACAGGACGTAGGTAGTCAAGGGTTAAATAACAAATAATAATAATACAGAATACATCATTTAATTTTAAAGTGTTATGTCATACAAAAATTCATCTATTGAGTAATAACCTTTATCAATTAACAATTCTCTTAATTTGCGTTTAAACATGTCAATATTCGCTTCAAGTTTTATATGATCAGGTATATTGTTGAAAAGTTTTATACAACGGTAATAAGGTCCATTTCTATACATCGCTAATTGTGTCACTGGTAATTCTAGCTTATTCTCATGTTGACGTCTTCGTGACTTGACTATCCTTTTTCTAAATAAGTGTGAGTTATTTCTAACAAAAAGTGCTACTTCCATTATGTACATTGCGGGTAGCGTAAGAATTTTCAATTTTGAGAAATATGGTCGGCAGCTATTTGGAATTGTAGTATTTGTCAGGATACGAATACATTTCTTTTGCATCACAAAAAGTTGTTGAGCGTCCGTACTTGCCCCCCAGAGTATCACACCATACTGGAGCCATGAGTGAGCATAAGCAAAGTAAGCTGACAGAGCAGTTTCCATACTCGTGTTTATTTTGAGAACACTTCGAGGTTCGAGGGACACTTTGTTCGAGGGATGCCAAGGCAAGGAGGGTATAATTACCCAAAATTTTGGGGTAATTTTAGTATGATAGTTGCCCACGTTCGTAAAATTATTATAATGTATCAATGGTCGTTTGGCCCGATGGTGCACTTGCAGATTTTTTCTTTCCATAGAATTCTAATTATTTATGAGTAAATTAAATGTTATTTGTATATACATTGTCGTTTTATTTTACCTTATCCTATTTAAATTATCCGAATAAGTTTGCCCAAACTAGTTTGGGTAATCGAGGGTTTATTTACTATGTTGTTTGTGGTAAGTAGGTACATGTAATTTTTCATTCTTCTAATGAAATCGATGATGATATATATATATTTTTATTTAATGTCGATAAGTTACTAAATATATCATTATTGACGAGTTGAAATTGAGAGTCGGGGATGGTGGAAGATAGTGTATACGTTAAAGTAAAAAAAAAGTACATGTAATTTTTCATTCTTCTAATGAAATCGATGATGATATATATATATTTTTATTTAATGTCGATAAGTTACTAAATATATCATTATTGACGAGTTGAAATTGAGAGTCGGGGATGGTGGAAGATAGTGTATACGTTAAAGTAAAAAAAAAGTATTATTTTTAAGTAAATAATGCATCTTTGCTAGTCAATATGAGTTGTCCGCAAACCGTTTACACCATTCGTCAGTAGAATCCAAAAAAATGTAAACAATCCTAACAACTTGCATTATTCTATAATAAAGCACTTTTAAAACACAATCGTAGTTTTATTCCGAACGAGAAAGAGATGACATACATTTTTAGTAAAAAATATTGATATTTATAGTGATAACCTAAAATTATATCAGCGAACGTATTTCTCGATATGTTTCAAACACGTCAGATGCTATAGAATGTCAGCCATATTTGCTTACATTCGTTTTTTGGATTCTACTGTCGGTTGGTATACGTTAAAATGCAATCTAATTGATATTCGGCAAAGATGTGTATTTTGCTTGAAAAACGCCACGTATCTATGACAGTTTAAAATACTATTTCGTAAATTAAATTACATAAGGTACACTAAGAAACTAAAACTCCACTTAAATAAACATATTTGATATTACATTTTAATATCGTTTCATATAATAGGGTAAATGATGGGGTAATTTTTCTCGCATGGTAACAACGCTCACTATATATCCATCCCTCTTAGTGGCACACTCGGCGCGGCCCCTCGATTCCTAGTGATGTAACTAAAAGTAACACTCTTACGGTGGACGGTGGACGTTAAGTTTTGGCAATTAGGTTTACTATTAGTCAGATAATAGCCGACAAAACACACAACAATACCACACAACAGGTAAACAATAACACTATATTATACAATTTAAAGCTCGCTGTAATTTATCTATAGAAATGACAAAACTGGGCACATGGGCTTTCAGTCGTTCAACCAATGAGATGCTGCAAACATGCATCGGGCATGTTATTACACAACATTGGACAGTTTCGCGTCGACAGATTATAATTGACCAAAACTCAATCCGTTAAATTGTAAATACGTTACGGATCACCATCTTTCGATAATTTATAATTTCGATGACCAAATCACTGTTGTAAACAAACAAATGGCGACGCCGGGCACACAGCGTTTTAAGTCGTTCAAACAATGAGAACATAAGCTGCGTTTCGATGCATGTCACTTACAATTTGACGGTTTTGCGTCGACAGATTATAATTTATCAAAAATGAATCTATAAATTGTAATTGTAATTAATTTATATTATAATTTATCGCAAAACAGTCCATTGAAATGTAATTGTAATTATACGTATCGTAATCCATTCAATTGTACCAACGTTACGGATCACAATATTATTATTTCAATAGCATATAATATCGCGAGTGAGATTGTAATCTAATGACATTTCTAAATTATGGTGACACAGGTAAGTACATAATTAATCTCACAACGCTAGAAAAGCGTGTATTTTATTTCACTGACACTTGTGTTTAATTTCTAACTCTATGGCAAAATAGGCAAGTACACAGAGCGGCCATATTTAAGACCTACCAATGAGATAGCTATTTGACAATGTGACGGTTTCGACTCGACAGATTATAATCTAACGAAAAATAAAGCGTTAAATTGTAAACAGCATGACGCAGTTCACAATCTTTCGTTATTTTACAATTTCGCTAGGTAAATTATAATATACAGTATTTACAATATTACGGTGACAGATGAGGAGTGTCTTTTCAAAAGGGCTTATTTCCACTTGTAACTTTTTTTGGGAAATTGAGAAAAACATAAATCCACGGTTTTCATTTCGATATTCTTTCTGTGTTTTTGATATAGTCCTTTAGTGAGTTGATATAAATGTTATGCCACTAAATATATTGCCTTATCTACTTAATTATTAAGTTAATATACCATACATTTTCAGAATTAAGCCCTTTTGATGCGAAACTTTTAGAATTAAGCCGTTTTGTTGTGGACTTGTGAGATTATCCAATAATACACAAGCTGTTTTTCAAGGAAATTTTACAAATCCTTCATTTCTACAAACAGTACTTAATAATAAGTTATCACAATAAAATATACAATTCTAAAAGCTCGTATCATTTTCTTAGTATAAGGGAGAAATAGGCCCTTTTGATACGGACTTTGATATTTTAACATTTTGGAGGACAAGAAGAGGCTTATTAGAACTTGAAATTCAAAACATACGTGTATTTCTCTACTTTTAGCAAAACTACATTCATAGTTAAAAAAAAGTTGAAAGTGGAAATAAGCCCTTTTGAAAAGACACTCCTCAGATATACCTTATTGTTTAATATGGACGTGCATAATCTCAACAAAAAATGCGTGTCGAAATAATATTTATATGATTTGGTTCCATCTTGCATAATATCATCCCTGTAAGATTTGACAACGTCATAATATTGTAACGCCGCGCAAGAGGTTTGACGCATACAATTCTGTCTTACCGAATCAAAACTATTCAAAACTTTTATTAACCAATCACACCTTTTTTTAATAGCGCGTACAACTTGGAAAAATGCAATTAATAGTACATTACTACCGAGGCCGGGAAGTGACTGGTTGCCGGCCGAATATATGTAGACGGCCGAGCGAAGCGAGGCCGGATAGTATTCGGACGGCAACCCGTCACTTCATGGCCGAGGTATGTATAATGCTTTTCTCAAACATGCAATGAAATGAAACAAAAAATGTATCTCCTTTCTAAGAAATTATAAGTCAACTACATAACTAAGTCTTTGAAACACAAGAAAAATCAAATACGACACCGACACCTCATGTTTTTTTTAAGATTGACCTGTTTGAAAGTTGCAAATTTTTACTTTTAAAAAGCGGTATTAGACGACGCGGTCGGTTGGGTCCAATTAATCGCATGCGGTGATCGGGGCCGACGGATCGCGCCGTATAATACTACTTTTTAAATATTATTTTGAGTAGTTATTGTACATTTATTTTAAATTATATAATTTAAATACCTAATTATAACTGCAAAAATTTGCCAATCATTTTTTTTATACTAATTTTACTTACAGATAATTATTGGCTATAAGCCAAGATGCCAGGTCACAACCCTATGTCAAATGAAAATTAAAAAAGAGGCACTTGCCGGCCTAGGCCGGCAACGAGGTACTTCCCGGCCAGTTTTTAGGCATGTAACTACAACATTTCATTGCATGTTTGAGAAAAATAAATTGCAGTAATTTACCAAAATTGTGGTAGTTAATTTCAATGTTTTTGATATAATATTGTACTAATTAATTCTCTTACTGACAGGCGACGCAAAATCGATATTCCTGTATTTACGTAAATAGTGAAATTATCGCTGACATTTCATTATTTCGACATTTCTAATCACTAGTGATTGTCTTTGAGCATCTTTGACATTTTGTTTGTTTACATGATAAGACAAGTAAGGATGAATCCACTGTATATAATATTCCGTCGCTGCAAACGACCATGTAGCTAACAGACCACAATTTTAAAGATTGGTGAAACTAGTTGCAAAAATATAAACAAATATTGTATTTAGTTTAATTTGCAGTCTACGTTAATGAATACTGCTAAATCTTTGTATTATTAAGGCTCGATTTGACCTACTTTTTATTCGAAGAACAATGCTTACTCTCAGCATACTAGTGTCTAATTACTACGGAGTTTTAACATTACTATCCGAGAATATGCGTTACCTATTCTCTCAATAAAAAAATGGTGAAATCAAGTCTTAATACTCTTAATCAACTCTTACCAATAGATGATCCAAAAACTTGAAAATAATATTAAACGAGGGCAGTATGATAAGTAGGTGACTTTTCTGCCGTGTCAAACCTATTCCCCCTGTAACTCAAAAAAACAGTTATTAGTTTTTCGTTGACATTTCAATAACAATAAACAAAAATGAGGATACAAATTTACCACTAGATTTTTATTATTCTAACGATTATATTAAGAAATAGTAGTCAAAGTCAAACTATCCTTTATTCAAGTAAGCTTATTAATAACCATTTTCTAATCGTCTGACACTATCAAGAGAGAAAAAAATCATGTTCTAACCCTAAACTGTTCCTGAGAAGAACCAGTAAGAAACTCAGGTGGACTGACTGTACATCAAGTGAGGTAAGTACGGTATTACTAACTAGAGTGTTAAAAGCACGACGCCGTAGGTGGAGGGTTTTTAATGACTCGAGTTAGTATTCCGCTTACCGACCGTGATGCATACAATGTTTTTCATCACACTTGCCAGCAAAATAATGCCAACGCATGCAAGCAAAGGCGCGCTTAGACAGCAAGTGTGATGACAAATAAATTAATGTTCACTGTTACATATCGTCGCCGTGCCTACAAAAGTCGCTATGTGATTTTTTGATTTTTGGAATTTAACGCCATTTTGAACTTTATATCAATATCTATACGCTCCAAAAACAGCGGTGAGGCTATCTTTGATAGTTCCGGATTAAATTTGTGAAATTTAGCTATGTGATTTCCATACATTATTCTCTTACTAAAAGCAGTTTGTGCCAAAATTACATGACTGTTTTATACAACCATGATTGTTTTTATTATAATGGAGCCTGTTATGCGATTGTCTTGTCTTGGTAATATTAATTTTTCTCGTTAAAAAACTGAGATTTATTTATATAAAAAACATTAAACTGAACATATTTATCAAAATAAAATATTGGCCTACTTTGAGTTAATAAGATTCAAAGTTTTTTGTGTCTCCTGTAAAGTAGCAATAAATACATAGCGACTTTTGTAGGAACAGCGACGATATTTTCAGTTATAGGCTATAAAGGAGTAATACATGAATGGCTTCGCTCCCCATACATAATCTGTTTTGCAACGCCCCTTATGGCAAGGTATATAATTAATTGATTATTATACTTATGACAGAAGCACGACAATTAGAGCATAAAATCAGTCTGTTGCTTAGAATCAAGCGTTCTTCTTCTCTGGTAGTAATATTGTAATTTTTATCATAAAGGCTAATATATTTATTATAAGAATTATACAATAAAAAAAAATTTCAATATGAATTAAAAACTATTTTTTTATCAAAAATTTTCTTTGTTATATTAGCCAACAAATTATACCAAGTTTCATAATATATACCGGGTGTCCCAAGATCATGGGCTACATGTCCCATAATCTTGGGAATAAGACTTTATTTTACCATGAAAATTAAATAACACTGCATTAAATAAAATCCAAAAAAATCTAGTCTTTCTAGGCGTTGAACCTCCTCTAATATGATGTCATTAGAAAGAAAGGATAAAAAATATCAATTTATCTTAAGAAACATACGTAGTACCTATCTAAAACTAAAAGAATAACCAAATTTATTTAAATCTAAATTCGAAAAAAAATTTTAATTGGTTTGATACCCGGGTGAAGCAAGTAATTTTATTAAAAACGTTTAATGCAGTTTTATTTACGTTCTTAAATAACATTAAAGTCTTCTTTCAGCAAAATATCCTGTCTAGAATATTTAAGGTACTTACGTTCCCTTCATGTCCCAATAGTTATGGGACGCCCAGTATGTAATAAATAATGTTTTGAATTTTTGTGAGTATTTTACGGTAATATTGTCTCAAGTTACCGGGATAATGATTCATGAAATCATCTATAGAGAACACTCGCGTTATGATTTCATAACGTGGACCACTTTACCTTCAAACCAACTCGAGAAAGTAATTGTGTATAGTCAACGACTGACCACCAAGAACATTTAATAAACCATCAAAATTAGATAAAAGAGCATATATTAGCGCTTAAATTGGTCAATGGTAAATCATTGATATTCGGAGTTCGGGATACCGAAATAAGCTTATGTTGGATATGTCTTGCCTAAGTCATGTAACTATAGTTACATTAGTTTAACAAGACGCTAGCAAAAACAGAGTTACAGAAGTTGTGTAACAAGCTCGTACAGGGAAACGGTAGGCAATATAAAAAAATATATTTAAGGGAGAAAAATATGTAAGTACATATAAAAAAAGAACAGCATGATTTAGACTTATCCCGTATATAATGTAAATCAAGTTACACGAGATAGGTAGGTTTGACACGGCAGTTTTGGTAGAAAAAAAAAACTTATTAGTAATGCAATTTTTAGGGTTCCGTAGTAAAACCTTATCGTTTCCCCGTGTCCGTCTGTCTGTCCGCAGCATAGCTCATAGGCCGATACTAGAAATTTGCAATTTGATACAGATATAGGTACATATTGCTCACGCCGAAAAAGTAGTAGAATAATAGTACATTATGATACAAAGTGTTCTAAGTTGGTCATCACACTCGAGGCGGTAATATGCGCGCAAACTGTAAGCAAGCGCGCATAAGATAGCAGAGTGTAATGATCAATGCACACGAGTTTCATTCGACGTTTTACAACACACTTGCGAGAAATAACTGACTTTTAGTAACACTTTTACAAATTTTTGTTACTAGGTAATAACTACTTACTTAGGTATCTAAAATTTACGTTCAACCTTTTATTTTATTCTTGTTCATCACTTGAAGTTCACAATTTACTTAAAAGTAATAACAGAAAACAAGAAATAAACGCAACAAACATTTGAAATTCACTCCACTCCGAATAAAAAATAAAATGTTAACTATAAGGAATTTATAAACGCTCGCAAATTTCCAAGACATCAACCCTATCTATTCTATCTATTGTCGATGTAGGGTATTCTTGTGGTAGGTACACTTTACGCGAAAACTATTGCGCGTATGGATTTGTTATTTTAACATAGTCATTTGAATTCATGTGTAGATGTGTTATCAGTAGAAAAAATATATTTTTCACACCACCTATTCGAATACGGGACTTTTCTTCCCGGCTAGCAGGGATCAAAGTGGCACTTTTCTGTTCAGGGACTTTCTATTGCCAGCCTAAAAAATTACAATGAAATATGAAAATAAACAGTACTTTCATAATTCATAAATATTTCTTCGAAATCGATTATTTGCATAAATATTAAATATTTGATAATATCTTTTATTTTTGTCATAGGTGGTGTGAAAAGCAGTATGTGTCACGCGGTATCAAAATTATTGCGTCTTGGACGTTAACGCTTGAATCCTTCATAACGCTCAGGATTCCACTTTAGAATCCCTCCCTACGGTCGGGATTCAATTGTGGAATCCGTCGCTCCATTCAGGATTCAATATACGCCCACGCCGGAAATATACCATGTTGATCCCTTGTGACACATTCTACTATTTTTACTCTTAAAAAAATTATAGTTTTGTTCAACTACTAACGCCATCTGCTAGAAAAATAAAGAATTAATAAAGACACTGACAAACAAACTTGTTACTAACGCTAGAGAACTAAAAAATCGCAAGCATTTTTTTGACGCGGCTATTTTATGTTATTCACAAAACGATAGTTCAATTTTACTATAGATTTTTTCGCTAATTAAATTTTTCATTAAAATATAATAAAATTTAAAACAATCGAATATCAAAAGGCTGTAAAGATAATACGTATTGCCTTTTTCTTTTGTAAAAAATATCATTGACACTAATATCATTTATGTCAATCAAATGCAAGTTAATGAGGTAGTCAAAATATTAAAAAACTGATAGCATCAGAAACGAAATATTGTTTTATAAAAAATATTTAAGAAGCCTGGATAATAGGTGCACCAGACGTTTGCTCTTCTAACGGCCTTACAAGACAAGTGATAGTCGAAGTGCCGTACCAATCATGACATAAATTCGCAACAATATCTGTTCTTGAAAATGGTCATATAAAAGACTAATTGCAGCCAATATAAACGTGATGTTGTGCTGATAGACTGATCGCTGCGTCGGACAATGTACATGGACATCACCCACCGATGAGAACATCGTGAAGTCCTAGGACGAGAAAAGACCAGTTCCTATGTGGCTAACAAGGCCAGAAGTTGAATCCGCGATCATTGTATCAAACGATCTTATAGCTAAGTCTAGAGTGTTTTCATTTATTGGTAAGCTCGCGCGCACAATACCGCCTCGACTGTAAAGATCAACTTGGCACACTCGGTTATAATGTACTGTTAATTAACTATAAAAAAACCTAGTTAGGTAACAGTTAAAAAAAAATCTCATTATTCGTGGTAATCTTGGTCAACAACACTTATTCGTTGACATCCTTTAACTAGAAAAGTTGACAACAGGTGAGAACCTTATAGAACGTATTAATAACTTTGATCTTTAAAATGAGGTATGTTTCTAACTCTGCACATGTCGGCATCAAACTAGAACTGAATTCATGTACAATTGTACAGTGTGTAACCATGATTCAGGCTTCTTTTGAAACTGAGCAATGTGATGCAGATTCTTAATCAAATCCTGAGTATGTATGTATTAAGAACTCAATATTTAAAAGTAATTTAACTTTGTAAGAAAATTTGAGTGAGACGCAATGTACTTCAAAATGGATCTTTAATTACCGTTTGACATGATCATCGTTAATGACCATTTTGACAACTAAGCTATACATGCATTACATTGATCGTTCGAAGGAAATAAAATTAATTGTACAGTTAATTTAAATATTGATCAACTGTTAATAATTGAAAACGATTGCTAGTAATGCGTGTTATTGTCCATTTTATTAAAAGCCCGGGTCATGGTAACACACAGTGTATCAAAAAAATACCTTCTTTTTGGATTTTAATATTTTTACATGCCAATAAATAAATAGTAATAATAATTTAACGCGATAACAAAATTATTAAGTTACGGCGTTATTAGTTCACTGCTATTAAGCGTTTGGGGTGTTATCACTTTCGTTGCACAAATGTAAATGATAATTGCAATTTACTACCTATTGTGGAATTTCGGGGGCGGCTGAAAATCAGCGCTGTGACAGCCAGTCTGTCTCGCAGCAAAATGCTGAGCATACTCCTGTTGCCACAATTTCATGGTTCTGTTTCTTTTTGGTGAGAGTTAATTATATTGTTTTTTTTTGTATAAATTGTACTTTTGTATGTGTGGACATAAATCTTTTTTTCTTCTTTCTTTCTTTCTTAATTTATAGAATTGGAGACATATATTAATGAATCATTTTACTCACCCTTAAGGTCAGGAAAAGCTTAATGACCTTTTTCGATTTATGGCCTACGGTGGAATCACTTAAAATTGAAGTTAAGGTAAAAAGATAAAATAGCACCTTCAGAGTAGGCAATTTATCGCAATACCTAGTCAAAAAGTTAATTAGTCAACAAACGTAGTAGTCTTAATTCTATTGAAATTTTAAGTTTAGACAAAACGCGATTTAGTTATAAAACTTTTAAGACATTCGTCGAAACCGGCAGTTTACCCGTTAAACAAAAGGCGAAACTGTCAGGTATCTAAATACTGTACATTGGAGTTTAGGCAAAATGCGACATAGTCCCTTGAGTATTAAGCCACAGAAGATGCTATAAACGGGCAAACTACATTGGTCAACTGGTCAACCTCGTTATATATAAAACTATTTGAAGTTTCACCGTCATTTTGCAGCGATCCGTGTCGCGTGTAAAAGCTATCCATCGAAGGTTTATTGAAGAATTTCGTCCATTAAAAGAAAGAATCGTTTGCGATACGTAAACGATAGAAAACAAGAATAGGTACAATGGTACCGAGACAAATCGGCTTTAGGGATGTGACAAAGTCAAAATTGTAACTCATCATTTGAATGTATCACTCATTAATTCGATCACTGCAGTTTGCAAATATTGTTATGTAATAGGGGTAGTTTGGCACCATTCGCACACGGGGAACATTCATACATTGCCTATATCTCGATTGTGAAAATATGCTGAGACACTAGTTTTGTATGGAAGACTCCTTCTAACACGCATAATATGATACCCACGAAGAATGGTGATCGTAGGCGTTCTGGTTTCCTTAAAAAGAGCATTTCTTTGTTTTTGCTAAGTCAAAGTAATTTTTCGATGTAGGTTTCTTTAAACGCATCTATCTGTTCTTACACTTGCTATAATTGCAATATTTTGTATATTCTACGTGGATTTGTGTAAGATGTCCCGAGATATTTATTTATTTACCTATTCGTTATTATGATTATTATTTATTAAATTCATTTGGGGATATCTTTTTACATTTGTTTAATTTCATTTTAATTCCATGATTATATCGTGTGGGGTACCTTCATACAGTCATACAAATGTCACTAGACTCAGGCTGTACGTATGTATCCCACGTGAGCTTAAGTGCGTTATTAATTTTATTATATGAACAAAATATTATTATAACGGGCGTTGTATGTTATATACAAGTAAATATTTGAAGATAACGTTTATACAGATACATAACTTACGATAAAAAATTTACGGTATGGAGCTACCCCGCACCTGGGGTACATTCGTACAATTTCCACTTTTTACGAAAATCGACATAACTTTGTTTTGTCGGTTACGAGTGAGATTAAACTACGCTTTTAATTCAGCCAAATAAATGAACTATTAAGGTGTGTTTAATTTGTTATATTATAGTTACAGTTCTTTTTTACAGATGATTTATTTACTTAAGTAAAAACTGTACGAATGGTGTCAATCTTCCCCTACACCTTACAAGATTTAAATGTATTCATGTATATGTACTTATTGTTTAATTCTGAAAATGGATTATTATCGTCTGGACAACCAGCTTGTCAGTAAAACCTGCAGCAAATTTTGTACAATCGAGTTGGTCGGCCAGACTATAATAATCCGCTTTATTAGCGCATAATTTATGTATGTTACATTTAAATCTTGTAAGGTGGTAGATAAAAGTATTTTTTCTGGCTGAGTATAGTGATTATAGGTAATGCCTGTGGAGACAGCCCAACATTAAAAGCAGCAGCAATGGCGGAAAATGATTTTGTGACTTCCTTTCATAAAGTATTTGATCGCTTACTCATCATAAACTCCAAACTCTCAGTGATCGTCGAGACTGTGTAGATACCGTCCTTCTCTACAAGATCTTGCACAATACTCTGGATGTCCCCTCATTACTACCTCAAATATATTTAAGTGCCCCCTGTAGACGCCAGCACCAATGTAGGAAAAAAGATTATTCCCAAGTAGAACTTTTATGCGAATAATATATTTATAAGACGTGCTTGCATACAATTTACAAAAACAAAAAACTTTATGACACAAATTTGTTCAAATGTCCACTTAACACTATTAAATGTGTTTACACTAGTGTCACATAGAATTAAAATCATAGCATAAGCATACGGTGTGTTAAATGTATTGACATCTTTCTATGGAAACAGAGGATTGAGATGCAGATTTTTATCAACCGTGACCATTATATTAATAAAAAATCTAATATTAAACTTAACTATTTTTCCAAGAAAAGTTCAGTGAAAAGCTAAGATGTATGTACGGTCGAGAAAATTGAATGTTTAGCAGTTTACGGCTTACTTTACATTGGATGTGCTTAGTTCTTACAATACAACTAAATTAACTTGAACCATAAAGTGCTAAACATTTAATTTCCTCGACTGTACTTCAAAATGAATCGTTAATTGGCGCTGGACAGTAACAGTCCGCAGCCACTCGCAGGACACATATTACATTGATACCTAATTTGAAGGAAATAAAATTAATTGTTCTGTTAATTCAAATATCTGTTATCTCTCTTAATACTTGAAAACAATCCGTATTATTGTCCATTTCCCTTTTTTTTACCTACATAATAAGATTTTTATTTATAAATCAACGTTACAAACAAAGAGTATAGGGGCTAAATAAGAATAAAATTATAAATAAACTAAAACTAAATAAAACTATCAAAATACACATATATATATACAAATACCTATAAAAAGAAAACCTCCTCCAATAAGTAACATATATTATGTAACTAAGTGGCAAATGTTTGAGCACACTAACGTATGCCTTCAACGGGAACGGAACCCGGGTTACTTTATAATACCTATTATGTTGTATATAACCTACCTACACTGTATTAAATTTTTTTTAACTTTGCTTAACATAAATACATGTATACTAAGACTGCAATTTATATCACATAAGGAAACTCCGGGTCTTACATATTTGTAATATTTTATAAGTATTTTTTGTATATGACTGTTTGTTACCAAATAAAAAAATAAAAAAAATTGTGAAACAGTGAAGAAATGCTGCCAGCATCTTTAGTACAACGATACAAGCGTATATTTTAGATTAAGGGTCACATCACAGTCGACTGCTGGGCAAAGGCCTCTCCTATGTATAAGGACATGGACGCATTAGGAGGTAATGCCAATAATCGCCACGCTAGGCAAGCAGGTTGGAGATGGTAGTAGTGTGTCCACTATTACGACACTCCTGCCTATCATCAATTTAATTTTTCAGTATTAGACAGGCGGTGAAGGAGCGTTTTTTCAGCCGGCTTACAAAATAACGTTACAATATTTTGTGAGGAGGCATCAAAGTGCACGCCTTCAACGCCTGGGTAATAAGCATACTCACATACTCCTTTGGCTTAATAAAGTGTACTCAAACTGAACATCCTAGATCAAAGGGTACGTACACTGCTTAGTGTTTCCCACACATCGAATGCTACTCCCGTGCTAATTAGTGAGATTTACATCCCCGTCAGTGAGATTACATCGGCAGTGAGGGCCGCGGCTTCTTAAATGGCAATAACCTCCACAACCGCGAAGTGTACAATCTTAGATACTATTTTCTTAACAATGAGTGCGGGATGCTTCGTGATGTGGTGACAGTAGACTGGAACCTCACGCCACTCTCAAGAAAAAGGAGCTACACGGGCGGTTCTACAAGGCCCTCACGGGACCTGACGTTGATCTGCTCGCGTCGGTAAACTGGCTAGGATTCGAGGAACTCTTCGGAGAAACCGAGGGTTTTACCTGTGCATTTGCTGATGAGAATATCATAACGAATAACTACTAGGAATATATTATATCCTGAGGGACGGTACGGTCGACATTTGTCGGGCGTCGGGCATGCCACCGTCCCGGCGAGTCACTCAGGCATATTATTTCCGGTTGTTCTCACCAATTATTGTTAACACCGAGTACTTCCACAGACACAATCTCGTGGCCAGGATCATACACCAGCAGCTTGCTCTTCAATACGGCCTTGTGGGCTTCGAAGTGCTGTACTATAATTACACATCTGCGGCAGTTCTCGAAAATGGTCGTTCCACGCTCTATTGGGATCCATAGTTCTAGCATCACGGACAGGACTAAATATTGTAGCCAATAAGCCAAATATCGTGCTGATAGATCGATCGCAACGCAGGGCAATGCTCATGGACATCACCATCCCCGATGTTGAGAACCTCGTGAAGGCCGAGAAGGGCAAAGGCAGTAAATACCTAGATATCTAGACTTGCCTCACGAGGTAACCGACATGAGGGAGGTTGATTCGGCGATCATTGTCCCGATAGTTGTTTCTGCGAACGGTCTCATAGCGAAAAGTCTCGATTAACACCTCAAGACAATCTCGCTAGGTGGTTAGATCAAGGGTCAGATGCAAAAGGCGGTAATCCTCGACAGTCTGGACACGGCGCACATAGTCCGGCGGTTCCTCTCCCTGCAGCCCTACCCACCGGCAGCTTTAGCCCGCTCCACTGCCGGCGGAACTCTAGGTAAGTTTTTTTTTTCATTGGTTTTGTATTGTTTTTGTGTAGTTTACTTATTTTACTATATATAATCACTAGCAGTTACCCGCGGCTTCGCCCGCGTATTAATATCTATTCACTGTGTGTTAATGTTTTCCCGCGATTATCTCGCGTTTGCCTTAACCGTTTTAAGTGTAGCTAATGGTGCTTTTACCCGCGGTTCGGCCACGTTTCATCAATTTTTATCACGGTCGTTTTAAACGTAAGACCTAAATTGAAGATGGCGTACTTTTCTTGCAATTTTGACTTAAAATTCCGTATGAAGAACTTTTCATCTTCTCGGTATCGATTTTTATCAATATCAAATCAAAGTTCTAGAAATTTTAGATGTGATAGCTTCTCACTTTTTGTTCCTACCTCAAAATCTTTATGAAAAACCCCCTTGGATCCTAAGACACCGATTTTTATTAAGGTCGGATTCAAACTAAATAAATTCAAGGTGCCAAACATTTTGTGCAAAGGACCCCGCACGGAATGTTCGGAAAAATCCGTTCGGTCGATTTTGCTGAAATTTTGTGAAAAGATAGCCTCTAATAGTTAGTCTAATTAACTGTGCGAAGATGCAACCTTACTTAATGACTAGTTTTTAAAATAGGTATAACGATTTTAAGTTTAACGAAAAATGAAGTAACATATTGGCACTCGTGTTTGTTCTTATTACGGAAAACGACTACCTACGCATACTAAGTACCTATTCGTCGTAGTCTTGTAGGTATGTAACTTTGTCAACAATATTTTAAAAGCCTTGTGAAACGATTTATATATATCAAGAACATTTTAATATCGTAATAAAATTGACTTCGCGAAAAAGGTAGTAAGTGCATATTAGCGTCATATATACTTACTTCATTTTTCGTTAAACCTAAAATCGTTATATTTTAAAAACTAGTCATTAAGCAAGGTTGCATCTTCGCACAGTTAATTAGACTATTAGAGGCTATCTTTTCACAAAATTTCAGCAAAATCGACCGAACGAATTTTTCCGAACATTCCGTGCGGGGTTTTTTGACCTCAAATTCATTACTTGGAACGTTTTGACATTTCAGATATCGATTATTATCAAAATCCGCTATCATATTATGGTCATCTTTACCATCTGGTAACCGACAAATGTTTTTTATCATTAAAAGTTTACATACACTCACATAGGTGATTGTTGTGTTTTGATGATAAACTATCATTTGACGTTTCCCAGGCCTTACAAAGATGACCATAATTAGCCGAGCTGATTAACATTTGAAGTAAATCAAGATTGTTACAGTTTCTTGCAAAGGTCATTGGGCATTTTGTTCGGGCATATGACCCACTGCGTACACCAACGAAATAGGGCTAGGAATGTAGGTAAATGTAAGTGAAACTGAGTGGTATGAGTCGCATTCTTGAAAAGCATGGGAGAATTGTGAAAAAAAAAAAAAAACATTTCTTACCACCGAAGAATTTTTGCAACGAATTAAGTCAGAACTATTGTTATTTTTTTTTCAAAAATACTCTGTATAGCTGCTGTTATGTTCTGTTGCTGTTGTTATACACTCGCAGACAGTAAAAACGGGTCACTTTATATTGAAATCTCTATGGAAAATGACCCGTTTTCACTTTCCGTGACTGTATTATTTAATATTAAGAGAAACAAAAATAAAACCAAGTTATAATAAACTAATACCTTTAT